>JSYX01000105.1:0-75305 GCA_000787465.1 Thermomucor indicae-seudaticae
GCGACAGTCGGTATCACAAGCGACTTCATAAGCTCGCAAACATGTCCTGCATGTTTTGACGCTGTGATGAGACCAAAAAGCTACCGTAGAAAAAGATGGCAGGAAGGTCAAAAAGCGATAAATGGAGCGTGCTTATGCATGAACCCAAAATGTCCGTTGTATAGGAGCGGGTTATCGATGCAGAATCTAGACGTTCAAGCAGCGACATGCATCGCCTTGATAGGAGCCAGTCGGTTATTGTTGGGTGAGACCTTGGCTCCGTTCGACAGAAATTCAGCCGCTTGCAAAATGCTGAATACAAACATTGAACCCCATACATCTGCGGGAAATGGTAAGCCATGTCCACACATTATATACAGCCTCTGATGAACTATTTATAGTGGATGCTATGGCGGCCTCCACCGATGGGGTGGATATGCATTCATCACTCCACGAGTGATCCGTAAGTCCTACATAGAAATTCATGCAACCTGATCACTAACACCACTTTGTTTTATCTCCTACATCAGACAATCAAAACCGTATGCAAACTTTTTGCCCGCTAGTGTATAGCATTCTATCGGCAAAAGGAAAAAATGGCCGGAGCCGGTGACAATTTAGCCGCTCAATTGCTATTGGATGGAATAATCCATTCTTTGTTCCCCACTGGGAGTTTTGTGATCTGCAGGATTTGCACTTGCTTCGTACACTTGTTATGCATGATAAATCAGCTGAAAAAGTCGAATCAGACGCGTCGATCATATCTGTATTCCTTACCCGTTATAATAGGATCCCGCTTAAACTATTTAAAATGCTTGTGAGGTTCTGATCTTACTTTCGGTCATTTTACTGGCTCACCTCTGTCCATTCCCCCTTGAACCCCACAAAGCGTATGATGCTAGTATCTCCACCGAAATTTTCTGGGAAGTATAATGTAATATTTCGAACATTTGAGAATTTCGTCGCTCTTTATTGTCATATCTCGTTAGAAGTCCCAAACAATGAACCTGTGTAGACCTTGATCCAGCTTTTACCTGGTTGCATATTCGATCACATCATCGGAGCCTTGGACAAGATCAAACGTCTGGATAGGCGTGTAGGTTTCTGCGACATCAAAATCGACGTCGTCGCGATTGATAAACCTGACAAAAGCGCGAGAAACTTTAATGAAATAAGATACGACCACAGTAAAATAATGGTTATTACACTTTCATCGTTGAAGGCGCTGCATCACCTCTGTCTGTTCGAAGACATATTGACCGGAGCTTAATATTACCAGTGAACCTGATGTTTCCTTTCAGGGTGAGCCAAAGGCTGTCCCTGAGTCCAATGAAAAAACTGAGCTCCTTACGGAATAAACAGAATCAACTGCTCATCGGCGTCGCTTTCTACATACTACCAGTAAAAATCGCTTAGCATTTGAAAGTGAGCTACTGCAACATTGTAGAAACCTTTTCGTTGTCCAGTCGTTCATTCCAGGGCTTAATGACCGATTTGCCCGATCCAGGCACCGATTCGTTAAGACACCGAACATTGTCGCGGTCAATTCGAGAGTACAAAAGGAATTGGTCGCCCGAACCAGGCAGATCCTCGTGATCATGGTCGCAATGTTCGTCGTGACAGTGGTGACTCATTCTTGAGCTTTGAAGCAGCCGTTGCGGGGATCAAAATGCTTTTTGTCATTGCATTGTGGGGGACGCACAGCGGAAACAACGTAAAAAAATACGAGTCCACAAAAGTAAGGTTTTAAACTTGAAACTTGCGTTAAAATCGGATTGTAACCTGATTGTCATGCAGAAGCCAAGCTGGGTTAGATGCCTCGACCTCAAAGCGATATATGGCAGTACTTTACGGTGCATGAAGGTCCTGAGGGGCAAGGCCGCAAAGCTCGATGTTCGTTTTGTGGACATCAGCAAGCTTGTGGGATTACGCGTTTACACCAACATCTACTCCGCAAGTGTCCCAGGATCCCGATCGATTTGCGCAATAACCTGCAACAAAGAGAAGACGCACGAGGACGGGTAGTCGTTTCAGCCGCGACCATGGCGAATTTGACAGCTGTTCAACGTCAAGCTCTTGAACGTTCGGATCGTTCCGCGTCAGCGACTGCTGCTGCGGCTGCGGCTGCGGCTGCCCACGACATCGGTTACTCCATGGAGATCGATCGCGCTCTTTCGACATTGGCTGCACATGGCATTTCACCCTTGCAGCCCACTCCATATGATGCTCTGCCTGCGTCAAACCTACTACAACAGCAGCAAGCAAGGTCGCCATTCCGATTTGACGCACCTTCACCTACCCTACAATATGCGCCAGCTAATAGTAACTCGGCTATCCTTGCCACAACGACTGCAGCGCCTCCTGGCAGTATGACCACGAATACCTCTTCACAGCAAGCACGAACGCAATCCATGCTGGATTGGCATCTCGCACGTGCACTTTTCTCTGCAAATATTCCGTTTACTGTAGTGGATAATCCACACATGGCCGAATTCTTACGACGAATGCGACCTGGCTATGTCGTTCCTCGTCCACAACGGTTACAGCAATACTTGCTAAAGGAACAACATTGGGATCTCATACCAATGAACGACGATAATGCACCTTCACCTTTTCCATCTGCAGATACCCAACAGCAACAGCAGTTTACTACTCCAGTTGATAATACCAACACTTCTGATCGACCGATAGCGGAAACGAACGGAACCAGTAACAATAACAACAACCCTGTACAGCCATCCTCCTCCTCTTCCCTGACCTCCCCCGCCACCGTATCATCCTCCTCCTCGTCTTCTGTGAATACCATACCAGCTAGTAGCAGTAATAATGATACAGAATCTGGTACAGCAATTGCTACTACAACAACAACTTCACAGTGCCGTCAAACTGCTATTACCCGAGCGTCTGATATGGACGGTAGCCTGTGAAAGTACATAACTATATACACAATACCATTTTTATGTAACCCATATTTAGGTTATTGCTTTTAAACCAGCAGAAGAAAAATCGCATGAAAAAGAGTATTGTTTTTCGCATTCCCTCCTTGATTTAAAAAGGGGAACTGGGTCCCCGCTGGAAAAGAGGGGTTACTATCCCCAAAGCTTTTTTTTCTGTTTTTCTTTACCTTTCTTCCCTCCCTTTTCCTTATGGCCATGGATACCAGTGTCTCAACTGCTTCTGCTGACGATAGTAGCAGCAGCAGCAACACCGAGGTACCCCAGCACGTGCAGGACCTCGTTTATCAACAACATGAAGACGATGAGGACGATGATTTTTCAGATGAGGATGATGACGACTTTGAACAAGAATCACTTCCACAAGTTCTTCGGTTGGATTTGCGCGGGACTCGTGTAGATTTGGACCGGGATACGCTTGTGAATTTACCTGAAAGCTTACTCATCGCCATGTTTCCTCAAGGACTCGTGCTAGGTGGAAATGACGAGGACGAAATTATATTTGTCGATTTTGACCCTGCTTGCCTTGACTATGTACTTGCATGCTACAAACGCGCCTCTTCTTGTTTTAGCCCACAACAACAGTATAGTTATTATCATCCTCTATTAAGTCATCGGCAACCCGTCATTGTGCTTCGAGAAGAACTCGAGTACTTTTGCGTGCCCTTCAAGAAACTCAGCATGGTCGATATGGCTCAGCTCAAAATGGCCTGCGGCGATCTCGTGCGGCGGCAGGATGCCATCTTTGAGGCGTTGGAAAAGAACATTGCACGCGACAAGAATACGGCCGCAGAACAACATCTCATTGATATGCTATGTGACGCAGGATTTAAACGCGAAGACAGGTGGGGTCACCGTGCACTCGAACCCATGCGCACTTGTGTCACGAGCACTTCCCTGGTCCTCATCGACATGACAGAAAAGGTCGCCACAGCACAAAAACTGCTCTTGTTCTGGAAGAAACCAGCTGTAAGTTAATTGTATTTTCGCTTTTTATTTCCCTGACTTATTGCCATTAGAGGAAATGTTGGTGGGAAGGCAACAAAGTCACCGTCCAAGGACATTCGGTTAAACTGTGGGCACGGAGGACTTGGACTCTGGAACTCGCTTTGGTATGAACATCATACATTTTCTTTCTTTCTTTTCTTCTTTTTGTTTGCATCATCCATCTTTACTGCTTACAAAAGTAATGTGTTCATTTCGAATCAATATCCATCGCATCCTCATTTTTCCCTTCTTCACTTCCGCTTCCTTCTTCTTCACTATCACTTTCTCCTTCTTGTTCCCGTTGCTTTGCAGCCAATTCTTCTTGCACAGACTCTAGCTGCTCTTGGCTAAGCTTGTACACGATTTGCCCAAATTCTTCAACATCGTCCATGGTCACTGCCTCTGAATAATCATCCACCTATTCACAGACACACAAATAAACAATCTGCCAAAACAATCGTCTTTCGCGCCATGTAACTTACACTTCGTTCTGTGGGATATGTCTCGTTGGGTCGAAGACTCAGTTGAACTGGTCGCTTCAAGAGCTTGTCAAACACAGGCTTCAACTCGTAGCAGTTCTCGAAAAGCTCCTTTCGGCAGAAAATGTAAAGACCTAGTCGAGCACGGGACATGGCAACAACGAGTCGTCGCACATCTCGGATATGGCCTACAGTCTTGGTACGAACCAAAGAAAGAAGGATGTCTAGAAGCAGCCTCATTCGGTTAGCTGTGAGCATATGCAATAAAAGGATATCACTTACAGTCGTTTTGTTGGCCCTGGTACTGGTCTACAGTAGCTACGGCCGCCGGTTTGCCAAAGTAAGGATTCCAAGAACACCGTCGCTCAAGTACATCATTAATAAGTGCTTTTTGTCCATTATATGTCGTTAATATGGATATCTTTTCTGCAGGATACCTGTGTACACTCAGTGTGTGAGCTTTTCTTTTATGGAACGAACTCCTTCCTTCCTCTCTCTCTCTCTCTCTCTCCATCTTACCCGCTTAGTCGCATATACTGGAACAAAGCCACGACGTATTCGGCTTCACCGAGGTTCTGATAGAAGTAGGGCACAGGTTCTGTTTCGCCCTTGCCTTGGTACTTGCCAACGTCGATCAGTTGATATTCGTATGTTAAACCTGCGTTTGCACGTTTGTAGACATCAGCGGTGTTGATTATCGGTAAGTCGCCCAGGTTCTTGTAACGCCAGCTGTACAGGTTGGCAATCGATGATCGTGCACGGCCCTTGTTATATACACATTCAGTACAGAACTCTCTTGCATCTACCTTCCTCGTTCTTCCTTACTTGTGCATCAAGCTGTACGGTTGGTACACCAAGCCGAACAAATCGCGTAAACAGACTTTGCTCCATATTACCGTACTGCTGGAATGCCATATTTTTCACGACAGGCGGCAACTGGTTATGATCGCCAATCAGAACCACGCGCTTCAGTCGATTCTTCCCGTCCTTGGGTTCTTGTAATAAAAGAGGAATAAAGGTTTCCACCTCAAGAATCTGTGCAGCTTCTTCCATGATAACGTTGTCGTACTGGAATCCTAAGCTGACAAGCTCTCGCCGCTGGGTCACAGATGATAAGAATATGCAAAAACGAAAGGAAACCCGAAACGAATAATCGAATAGCTTACCTTGAGGGCAGCGTGTGTACAAGTCATGGCAATGATCTTGGCCTCCTTTGTAATTAAATAGTTGGCGCGGTGGTAACCTGTACGTAACAGTTCAAACGGCCGAATACCCTCCAGTTCATCAAACATCTTTTCCAAGTGCCTGAAACATCCCTTGGCAGCTTCCAGCGCTTCTTCTGCGTTCATGTTGTCATTGAACACTGGATGTGGCGCGTTGGAAAAGAAGTACGCAAACGGGAAGTAATGTCGGATGCCGTTGACGTCTGCAGTTTCAGCGTATCGGATATATGGCTCCCACAAAGTCCGCACATGGCTATGATAGAAGTAGTTTGCAGTCTCGCATGTTGAGCCATGCTCGCCCGGTATTCCCAAAGACTTTGCCAGTCTATCGACTTCCTGTAACAGTACTAATCGTCTCTCCAAGAAAGATGATACACGGCCATATTTACTGAAGCTCAGCTCCGTATTAAGTTCCTCCTCGCCGTGGCCCAGACGCACCAGATGACGCACATCAATATCTGACAAACATATGCAGTGTTAAAACACGCCTTTTCGCCAAACAGAAAACTAGTCAATATCAGACATACCTAATTCGACAAGTTTCTCAAATATTTGGTTCAAGGCTTGATTACTATGGGTGACAATAAGTGTATGTTGCTCGGGGTGGTTGTGATAGATGTTGGCAATGATTTGTACAGCTACGTCTGTCTTTCCAGTGCCGGGAGGACCAACAACCATGGTGAGACCGTGGTTTATGCCAGATCGGATGGCTTCCACTAAAAAATCATCAGTATCCAGCGTGCATACAAGACAGAACTCGTTGTTGCCTTCTTCATACCTTGGGCAGGTGTGAATCGTACGGTATTCTTCTTGGGAATATCCTGTGGGTAAGGACCCATGTTTGGCAAATGATAGGTAGAAACCAGGAGTGTTTCTTTGGCCGAAGGAGCAGTCTTGTTCTTTTTGGATTTCTTCTTTGGCTTTTCGTCCGTCTCCTCAGATTCCTTGATGAACTCGATCACGTATGGAGGATTCAATATCTGACTTTCATCCGACTTGGCTTTTACTTCCTAGACACACCGCATGTTAGACAGGAGTGTTCCATATGCCAACACTCTTTCACTCACTTTGCCAGGGAAGCTTTCTAACAAATGGTTCCAATCCAGAAAAGTATCCCGGAAATTCAACTCCTGTAATGCGTTGGGGATATTGGTGTAATGTGCGCTGCTTGGATTGCCATAACCCAGGAAAGTAGCTTGAAGCCAGTCTGGGACCACGACATCGCCCTGCATCAAATCCCTTATAGTTTCCAGCACGGATTTGAAGTTGTTTTCCTGAATCATCGTCAGTTAGGCCACCCTCTGGTTTCTCTTTTCTTCGTTTTCATGCAGTTATCACTCACTTGGGGTTTTCTTCGCACCAGAATATTGAACGTCTCGTGCACGTCTTCCCGTTTACCGTGATGAAACTTGTCCATATCCATCTTATATTGATTGGTATCCAGAAACACGCGGAGAGTTCTCGATGTGCCTGTCCAGCGCGTTTCTCTGTCTTCCACAGTAGGTCTTTTCACTTCATCGATCGGTCGACCGTCGCTACCAATGACATCTGCAATTTCACAACCACGAACGTATTTGATACCATAATGCGCCCTAAAGTCCATATCATCCGTGTATCGATTTGCTGTATTTTCATTTGCCTGGATAGTCAACAAGAACAGGACATCATGTTTGCGCAAGCTGTCCCACTCGCGTCGAATCATTTCGCTATACCGGCCGACGTCGAATGTTATATCTGCCTTGACGAACGCTGGCTTGTTTTCGCCGACTTTGATTGGGGCGACATCCACAACGCTCACATGGTCGATAGGGATAGCCATGCGTGCCCATCCAGCGAATTCAGTTTTCCGGTCTGGATAGGTTAGTCTGGGTGAAAGTCGCTTCACAACGTCCTCAATGTCCTGTCGGATTTCATAGCAGCTTTCTAAGCGGAATAGCGTGAAATTCCGTAATAAGTAGTCGTGGATCGTCAGAAACTGCAGATTGAGTTTTGGCAGTGCTAATGGCCGATCACCCGTGTAGAATTGAGCTTGAACAAGTGTATCGTTGAAAAGCATGTTCTACATGTAGAGTCTTTTGTTATACTTTGGCGTAATGCAATGCTTCGAAAAAGAAGACTTAACTTACCTCATCCGGATACAGGGGCATAGCATTGATCTTTTCTATCTGACTCACACGCTTTTCATACTTTGCAATCAAGTTTTCTATGAGAAACTGCTTTCTGTCAATCTGTTCCTTCAAATCTTCAACGATAGGTTCGCTTCGAATATCAACTGCTTCGCATAATGCTGCCAAGTTATCCACGGACACTGGATTGAAATGCCAAAGAAGATCGTCGCGTTGCTGAATGGAGCCATGGTTGGCTAGCGGGAGTTCAGGCAATACTTGTCGAAACTGACGAAATACAATATGCTGCAGTCGCGTAAGCTGCGCGCTATGTGCCCTCGTCATCTCAATGTCTGTCAGCGCCATACCCGTTACATCATTAATTTCAAACTTTGCATAAAACGCCAACGTTTCCAGCTGTTGCTTTAAAAGTTCGACATCCTTCTCTTGCCGAGAATTAAATGGAGCCATTCGACATAAGGTCACAATTTGATGGTCGTCTAGTAGCGTATTGAAGAACCGTCGTGTTACTAATTGCGCTTCCAAGTCGATCAAAAACTCAAAGAATCGCTCGCAGTATAGAATAATGTCTTCAACGTCAACTTTTAAAAAGAGCATATCAGAACACTGCGTCTTGAGGTATTTCGATATCAGAATTAACTCACCTGGTCCTTCAGCTGGTATTTTATACAGCAGAACAATAAAGTCTTTCAACATGATACTCAACCAATTTCTTTCAAAAATCAACTTTTCCTTGGTCGCGTCATCTATTCCAACTCTTGTCAGTTGACGGTGAAGTGATAAACTTGGTTGTCGATTCCCTTGCCTGCTGCGTCAAACTTTTTTCTTGCTATGGTCCACAGTTTCCGCAGTTGACTATACTCTTCTAGGCTAGCTTCTCGTCGAGCATCCGTGGCCAAGTTGGACCATATGTCAATTGTGGCCAATCTGGAAAGACATAAGTTTATCTTTCTATGTCACTGCTAGTTAAGATGCTTCCTTACTTTCGACATTCACGGCTCAGGAGCGGGTTCTCGAAGCTCTGGAAACAGTGGATAAGAAATTCGAGGACATAGCGTCGAATATGAAGTGGCAGATCAGAGGACTGAGTTGGTACGACAAGTCGTATCACTCTTCCGAAAAATGCAGCAAACTTGGCTTGATCAGATGCGAAGACGTCTACAAACACGCATCGGAAAATCAGAGATGAATTATAAGCAATCCTCTCCTTCTTTCTTTTTACCCCAAGGCGAGACACGTTGGTGAAACTTTTCATTTACAATGAGGCATATGGACAAGACATGGTTGACTGTCGCAGTGTTTTCGTCGAAATAAGGCCATAAATACTAACAAAGCAAGCGTCAGCCGAAAACTGTTGTATGACCGAAATCGACTATATTTCGCTGAACCTTTTCGAGGTACTGGGTAAACTCTAACAGCATGAGTTTTCTTGCGTCAAAGTTTGTTTTCACGAGTTCATCCTCAAAGATGGATTCGACCACTTGCGCATTCCATTTTACTTTGGCGCAGTCATAGTTCTTTTTCGCGATCTGCGAGATGGAGTCGGATTGAATGTCTTTGAGCGTGAGATTGCGTTGCTTTGGCGCGTGATCGACCGCTTCACTGGGTGACGCATGCAGTGGTAGGGTCGTCTTTGTATACATTTCGCGCAACCGGGTCGAACACAAACGTGTGTGTGCTCACAAACCCAAAAATCCTTTAGGTCGGTCATTCAATTTCAGCATGCACATACACCTTTGGAAAACCATGAACGATGGAGCCATCGGTAGTAGAGATTTAAGAGAGCAGCCTCAGCAACAACCGATCCAGCAACCACACCGCGAACCTGGAACAGGTCCCGGTCGACGGAAAACTGTTCGTAGGGGCATGTTTGCCAAAGACCGTAAGTTTTTCGCTGTCTTTGCACGTTAAGATCTTGCCGATTTTGAGGATGTGCAAGATTTTAGTTAAACCGCTCATGTACGGTTTTGGCGACGTTCCCAATCCAGCACCTGACTCGATCGCAGTCATGGACGATCTTGTAATATCGTATATTGTAGAAATGGTACGTACGAACATGCATTGCGTTACGCTACGGTCGACGGAAAACTCAGCGTGACATACCAGTGTCAAAAAGCAACCAAAGTGGCAGAAAACCGTGGCAAAAACAAGACGGGTGTGGAGGATTTCAAGTATCTTTTGCGTAAAGATAAGAAAATGATCGGACGTATCGAGGAGCTCTTGTACATGAGTGAGAATATCAGACAGGCTCGTCAACTCTTTGAAGAAAAAGAGATGGATCAAGAAGACGATACTGTCGCCCGCTAAGTAAACTTATCCGACTCATTACAATGCGATATATTATACCTGTACTCGCCCGACCGATTGTTTGTAATAAATCGTCCAAACTAAGCATTCTCGTCAAGGATTCATAGCCTGCTTTTATTTTTCAGTTGATCCAGACCGGCTTTCCCTGTCTGCAAGGTCATCAAAAGATTCCTCGGTACGATTGTCGTCGATTTTCTCTATCAGCTTTTCTATTGATTCCACCCTTTCGCCACAACGTAGACATGGCCACTCGTCCCCGAATATTGAGAGCTTGGCTTGAATACAGTAATAACAATAAACATGACCACAATTAGTACGGTATGGGTTGTGTACGGTATAGTCTTGAAGCTGGTTGAGAGAACCATTGTCATTGGAACTACTGTCATGGCAAATGGCACATTGATTGACCGGCAGTTGATCATATCCCTTTGAAGAGACGAGGTAAGACTTGGGAAGGAGCATACGCGTAACCTTCAGCTTGAGCTTCTCAATGTTGATCAAAGGAACCAGGAACAGCAAGAATTCCTGTTGATTATTAAGAAAAAGACTTCATAAGAGACTAACCAGAGCATGGATGAACATATGAAAGAACGACTTACCGTAAATGCATGCCACACCATTTGGCGGTTTAAAAATTCAAAGCTCACTTGTCGGTTGACTGACTTCTGTGCGTAGACCAGCCGCATCCCAAGCAGTCGGTCCACCAAGGAGCGATATCTTTTAAAGGATTCATTTGAGCAACCGGAACGTCCAGCTTTACATGCGCCCAGGGAAGAAACTTACTTTCCATTGTATAAAAACACCAGAAAGTTGACAAGCGAGAAAGCTTTCCAGTACTTTTCTCCTGCTTGTAATATTTTATACATCTTGTAACGCACGTCCGACTGGGAAAAAATAATCAGGACATGGTCTTGTCTTGCTTTCTGGCTTCCTATACTAAAGTACCTCGTCTAATTCAGCCCATCCACGGGATGTCACGAAACGATTAAGTCTTGTCCACGCATACTGTCCCCCGACAGTTAAGACACCATAAAGTATCTTTTGCGTTTTCGATAACAGCGCGTCTTTGGCTACGGATTCCACTGGCCATTAAGGGATTTTAACTGTCAATACCCTGCATCCTATCTGCTTCTACGTTATGATACCTTACAAGAACCACCGTGTTTCCACTCATTGCGGTACTTTAGGTTCTGTAGCTGGGATCCGTATGTGGCTCCAGAGTCATACACGGATAACTTGAAGAGGACAAAGTTGAGGAGCGCCAATAGCTCTGGTTCGAATGTTTCCTTGAAAGTTGGCTATACAGACACTTTCCTTTTTAATAGGATGGCTCCTCATAGACGAACCAGCCAGTAGGCCTATTTACACCTTACTTTAAATAGTGACAGAGCATTCCATAGCTGATCCTTCAAGATTTGGAAGAGTTCGGTGTCGAGAATCTCGGAATCCAGCTGACTAACCCTCATGACACGGAGAGGCAAAGCTCGGACAGAAGCCATCGATCTGCGAACTTTGTTCAATGTCGGTTGTATTTCTTTCCAGTGAGCTGTCCATTCTGGTACTGGAGGTTCGGAAGGCGACCTGGACATTGTCTTCAATGGAAGAAGCAGTTAACTCCTTTTAATGGGATTAGACTTTCACATGAAAGTCCGCGACTTCGTCCGTGCTTTGAACCCCACATTTTTACCTGCGGTATTGGCGCTGCCCGGACTGTATACGCCCCTTTGAACTTGTGCCATCCAATTAACGCCGTTTGCAGTTCAGAATAATTGTCTTATTATCGCATGGAACTCACCTTCGTCCCTTTAACGATCATACGCAGTTTGTAGGACAGGTCCAGGGTCAAGGTAACGGTGTATAATCTGACGTGTTTACATTGGAAAAAGGGCAATCCCTCTTGTGGAAATTCCACAAACAGGACAAGCAACACATGGATTGATCTTATCAAGGCTCTTTATTCACAAAGTAAAACAAAACTTTGATCAAGACCTAGAGGGATACATTGAAAGCGGTGCCTAGTGACAATGGTGATAACTGAGGCACATCGTCCAAGATGTTCAGGGTCGATTCAGCCAGGGAATTGCAATAGTTGCTACTTGCCCGTTTTTCATAATCCGCTGGGATGGGTGGTAGAGGGTCCAGCACTTCGTCGTCACTGTCATCTACGTAGAGTTTGGTCATTCGCCTCGTCATATTTTCGGGCGATGGCGTCCGCCTTCTTGGTCTAATGGGTTCCATGTCAGTGACAGGTGGTGGTCCAGCTGCGGTCGGGATAGGTGGAAGTTCTGAAGTCGGTGGTAGAGGTGGAAGTTTTAGGTATCGATAAGGATTATTGCTGCTATTAGCGGCTGGTGGCTTTCTGGGAATGGGAGGTAGCGATGACTGTGGTGGCGGTGGCCGCATGGGTGGCAAAGGCGGCGGCGGTGGCAGGTTAGCTGCATAGAGCCGTCGCAAGAGCTCGCAGTCGGGATCCAACATGGTTGATTCACGTAAACTGCTATTACAGCTGCCTGATGACTGGGACGGTAAGCGATAATGGCTGGACATCACTGCAGACAGAGGAATTCCGGTACTGCTTCTTCTACTTCGCCGTACCGAACAAAGTGTGCGTGGAGAAAGCAAAGTCGAAGACGCAATAGTACCGACTGTTGGTGACGGTGTAATATCCACAACAAAGGATTCTTCGACGCGTGATATCTCTACATCATTTTGGGGACGAAGCAGTATAGCTGATGGTAATCCGGGCGCAACACTTTGCACTGGCGATGGCGGACGTGTGAAGTATGATTGTTGGTCATCATTTGTATTGTTATTGTTGCTATTAGTGGAATTGGTCGTGGACGAAGCGAGGCTTTCGGCAAATTTGCTGGATGGCCGCGAGCTAATATTGCCTGTACCGTTGGAAGCAATATATTCATTGGCTGCAACTGCCGTCCTAGAAGATGCGGCTACCCTGGTGGCACTCGTGTTCATTGTTGAGCGCCATATGGATGCCCATGTACCACTGTGTACGTTGGCTATCGGCTTTAGTTGCACTGGATTTGTTATTGGGTCTTCGGGCTTTGAGATCTTCTGCCTGTCTTTCCGTGCTTGTTGCAGTCGAGCTTTGCTCTTTACTAGGTTCTTGTCTACAGTAGCCATATCTCGAGATTGGCAGTAGGGTTTTTTGGCCATACGCTGGTTTGGAGGCTTAAGACCGTTTGCAAGATCCACGTCAATGGGTGTAAGCAAATCCTTCTTAACGCCTCGTCGGCGCTGCATGATGGGCGTCGTAGTACGCGGTCGTTCAAATGGTAGACGTCTGTCGTTATTTTCATTATCTTCGCCATCACTTTGCTTGGATATGCTCCGAAGTTCATCAGCCGAGGCAAACTTCCGTATAGATCTGCCAGTATCATCTGCTTTTTGTGCTTGATCGTCTTCCTTACTGTGCTGGAGCAAGTTGATGCTGGATGATGTGACAGGAAGCGGTTCATGCGGTTCGCCCAGTATACTGTAGTAGACACCAGGCTGCACACTCTCTGTATCGTCCGCTGGCTCGCCTTCCTCAACCTGGGTCGGCTCTTCAATGACCATAGAGATGCAAGAGTCGTCTTGTTTAGATTGGTTTTGTTCGAAATGATAAGATGGCATAATGTTGTTCATAAACAGAGGCGGGAATTTTTCGGGTGGTGGTATGGATGCAATGACGATGGGTATCTTTGCCTTGATTTTTTCAAATTGATGCTCAAACTGAAAGGTGATTTCGAGCTGATGATATATAGATACAAGTGGCGACTCGAGGGCTGGAGTAACAAGTTGCTGTAGTTTATGTCTTAGGATAAGTGGGCGTTTCCACGTTGACGTTTGCTGGTTATTATCTATTGCGTGAATAAGCGCCGGTACAGTCCGTTTGATGCATTTGCGATGCGTTCGTGAAGTGGTGACAAGGGTATCTGCAATGGTTTGGAGAGCTCTGCATCCAGAAATGGTTGCTTTCACATCTGTGCTTGATTTGGAAGGTGCTTGACATCTATGATAGCATTTCCCCTTGAGTAAGACCGCTCAATTTACATCGTCGCTTCTTTACGATACCTGTAAAGTTCGATTTGCGTCAACTGTGTTCTGATACTCCGCACGGGCTTCTGAGAGGCGAAGCACAGATATTTGACGCACATGGGAACGCTGCCTTGCTCGAGGCAAACGATCTGGGGTGCATCAATCTCGTAGTGAAATTTTGCTGGTATAGTATCCTCGTAAATTTGCGTCTCGACGAGTGGTGCCATCTCTTTACAGCGTAGCAAATGCCGTCGCAGTTCGATCGGATGTTCGGCAGTAATTGTTTTTTTCTGCAGTCCGATGGCTGCCGATAACTCTAGTTTGTATGAGATGTTGGCCCGCTTGATGTTTAGGCTAGGTGGGAATATGTTTGGTACTTCAAGCATGAAGGGAACAGAGTGTTCCCCTGCCGGAAGTGTTGTTTTGCCGAACAGAGACTGCTTCAATTTCGGTAGCAGTGGCACACTTATTTCATTGCCTCGAAAGCATGTGCGAGAAAAGCCCTTGAATTTGATACTCATGCCGCGTATTTTCAAGGGTCGACTTAAGCTGAATCGAGCTTCCCCTCTCAGGGCGATGCTTCCTCGTTCTTCATCGATGGATGCCCATAAGTCTGTTTCTGCCTCGGCCGATGTCTGAGCTTGACCGGTGAAATCCAATACAGTTTCAAAAGGCACGACCTCGATCGATTTGAATCCAACATCTTTCATGATGAGGTGAGCGAAGAAAGTGAATGCAGTCAAGGTAACGAAGGAAAAAAGGAAAAGGGGAGTAAGCAGAACAACTGTAGGACGCCTCCTGACAGGACGTGTTTTCGAAAAGAAAGAAATAAAAGGGAGAGTGGAAGGGAGGTAGAAAGGCACAAAGTTTGTTTGATACTTTAATTGAGATGGCAATGGCACCGAAGCACGAGCTATTGGTTGCTCCGTTACTTTTTGGCGCAAATGTTCCGTTCACGCCGCCGCGCCCTTGATGAATCTCCTCGTGTTCCTGCTATTTCTATTAATTGCCTACTATTGTATCCACTGCCCATATACAAAGGTCGAGGAAAGCTTCGCCCTTCAAGCTACCCATGACATCATTCACTACCGTACCGACATTAGCAAATACGATCACATTGAGTTCCCCGGTGTTGTCCCTCGAACTTTTCTGGGATCACTTCTGCTAGGAACATTGACGAAGTGCTGCATTGCTCTTTTGCGCACGGTGACAACTGCCTTGAATCGTTTTCACGAACAGCTCATTGCGCGTCTCATCTTGGGGGCCCTCGTGTGTTGTGCTGTCGAACGATTTCAGACGGCCGTCAAGACGCTTTTCGGCAGACAAGCATCCGTCTGGTTCGTTGTATTGACATGCTGCCAGTTCCACTTCAACTTTTGGTCAAGCCGCACGCTGCCCAATACGTTTGCACTTCCACTTGTTCTGTTTGGACTCGCCAACTGGCTCGAAAGTCTCACTGCCACGTCGGACAGCCAAACCCGGTTGAACCGCATGATCCGCTACTTGACCGTGGCGGGGATCGTGTTTCGGTTCGAAGCAGGCATCTTGTTGTGCATCCTGCTAGTCCTGGAATGGCTCGTCTATCGTCGGATATCGCTGAAGACTATACTTGTCCAGGGAACGACAACGGCTGTCGCGAGTGTTGCTCTCACCATTGGCGTAGATTCATACTTTTGGCAACGCTGGCTGTGGCCAGAAGGCGTCGTTTTTTACTTTAATGCGATTCTCAACAAGAGCTCGGAGTGGGGCACGATGCCATTCTATGCGTATTTTGTACTATTCCTTCCCCGGTTGTTGCTGATCTCGTATCCTCTGGCCTGGATTGCCTTTTACCTCGACAACCGTGTTCGAAGAATTCTGCAGCCTGCCCTTATTTATGTTGCTCTATTTTCATGCTTGCCTCACAAGGAGTGGCGTTTCATTGTCTATGTAATCCCCATGATGACTGCGGCTGCAGCATCCTTGGTTGCAAACATCACCATTCAGAGCGCACGCTCTGGCTTGCATAGGCTTTACCTCTGCTTAATTTTGGGAGGGATGGTGATGTCGTTTGCGACTTCACAACTGATGCTTCATATATCAGCCCAAAACTACCCTGGAGGACACGCTCTAAGTCAATTGCATGCCCTCGAGAGCAGTACAGCGGAGGTTTCGGTCCATTTGGATGTCGTTACGGCCATGACGGGTGCCTCCCGGTTCGGAGAATTGTTCCATCCGCGGTGGAGCTACCATAAAAACGAATCACACACGGATCCCGACGCATTTCTTGAAGCACGCTACACGCACCTAATTACCAGTAATCTCAGCAGCGTTCCTCCTGATTTCACACTGCTGGACGTTACTTATGGTTTGGACAAAATACAGCTCAAGTCACCACGCAACTACTTGGAGGATTTGAAACTTTTCGCTAAGGATTGGCATCCATTTCAATTGCTTTTGCCAATCCGGATCGTAACTGGACCAAAACTCTACACCCTGAAAATAGCAGATCCCCAGGCAACATGGATCAGGTACACGTTACACAAGCATCCAATAGTGCTCTACAGCAAGACTTATTGGTAAGAACAACTCTATATCTTTTGAAAGTGTTGATGACCACAGATCACTGACGATAAGAGATGATCTTTCATAGTCCTTACTGCAGACGAGCCAAAATGGTGCTTGATCGATATTGCGAATCAGGAAGCTACCATGCGATTGAGGTGGATCAGCAACCAGATGGTCTCCTAATCAAAAGCGCCCTGGGGAGGATCTCTGGCAGACACACCTTCCCGAATCTGTTTGTTGGCGGGAAAAGTATCGGCGGATCAGACGATATAGTGATGCTGGATAAAACCGGTCAGTTAGCCGAATTGCTACCCTGTGCATCTCGTCCCAAAGAAGAATGAAACGACGTAAGCGACCGGCTAACAACACAGTTAAAACGTCTTGAGACAGTTTGCGTAGTGTACATACAATAAACTGTATTTTCTCGTGGAAGATGCACATGCTTCAGACTCTGAGAACAGAAAACAACACTAATCATAGCGAGCAGCAACAAGGAGATTTTACTGGATTTCAGAGAACTCTGTCTGGCCATTCTTTGTTGTTACGCCCACCAGTTTGCCGCTAGTCAAGGGAATAGTACCAGTTACGTAGCCCTCCAATTGCCTGCAACAGAAAAAGGTTCATGAGAATATGTATGGAAAACAGTCCAACAAAAGAGAAATAAATTACTTTGCAACTGCTTCCAAGGGCGTCCAAGAAGAAAAGTCTGCGTTAGGCATGCCTTGCCTATTCATGGGTGTATCCAGCGTGACACTGCGGTTTCCTCTGTTAGTATACAAGTTGACGAATATTGGTAGTAAAACGGAAGCTTACGGGCAAAGGGCCGTCACTTTAGCGTCAGAGGGTAATCCACTTTTGGGTGCAGCCAAATCCTTGACGAGATGATGCACTGCTGCTTTAGCAATACCATAGCCAATCATGCCTAATGGAAAAACAGCCATGTCTTTAGCTGGCCATATCCAACCGTGTTCTCGTGTCAAGACAATATCCAACCTGGAGTGGCGTCCAGAGCAGCCAAGGCACCCGTCAGCACCAGAATACCATTGCTAGACAGAAAAGACCAAGCGTCAGGACCATGTCTCCATTTTCCTCTTCGCTTTTGATAGAATTACTTGTCCAAGTGACGAGCGGCCAGGTGAGCAGCAATCAATGACGAATTGACCGACTGCTTCAGCATCAACTCACTATTGGCCAAAAAATCTATAAATCCAACTTAGCTCTTGTCAAAGAACGAACACTCAAGAGTAAATGTACCTTTACTACTCGCGTTGCCGCCTGCCCAGCCGCCTGCCACACAGAAAAGCGCGTTCAGTTTGCGGCCGTTTAATGTTGCCCGTAAAGTTTCGTCCACAAGCTGCGCTTGGTCCTCCAGACTATCTTGTGCGTTGACAATCGCGTTGTAGTGGGCAGCACTGTTTTCGACGAGGTCGATACTGGTTACTGACTGTACCGCTTACAGCTGTCAGTTACTGGAAACAAGGAAAAGGCACCGCGTCTCTTTACCCAGCCTCGTTCTTTGAAGTAGTTGACAAGGACTCTGCCTAGCGCACCTGCGCCTCCGTACACTGCGAGATTGCTCATGTCAATAATGAAAGTGAAGAATTGTGGAAAGAGAAAAGCGCGACAACCGTGAGAAATTTCGGAAAGATTTCTGCTTCATGCTCGTCTACCTGCTTTTACACGGCACTCATATACTGGGAAAGGAAACGGTATTAAGGATATGCTCAATCGTCTCAAAGGTAATAGTCTTTTCTTCAAAGCGTTAAATAGAGACGCATAAAGGTTGCTTCAAGTGACAACTTATATATACTCAGAGAGACAAGAGGCTGTCCCCGAAACTTGGTTAGCCATCTGTATCAAAAGCGTTAAGCTGTGCGATTTCCAGGGCCCGGCTTTCAAGCCCCATGTTTCATGAAGGATGAAACACAAGTGTCAACCTATAATCAGCCATGCCCAGCGGTATAGAGAGAATTCACTTTCAATATGCTTGTTCAATAAAAACAGCTCACATTTTACGCGTTATGTGGTTTGCATATGGGGAGTTTTACGCGTTGTTCGTTCGCAGCAAGACAAACAACAGGAGAATCTGTGGATTCTGTGGCAATACGCGAAAGTTCTGCCTTGTGGTTAATCAAGCGGAACAGAGCAGTTTTAGGTGTCAACACCTTATTCTGTATCTGATAAACATGGCATCCTTCATACAGCAGGTCTCTCGTATATTCTGGCAAACAGTACATCACTAAGAGCATGGCGTTATTTACAGGACAGAAAGGTGCAAATAACGGGGCATACATTACGTGCCTTTAGAAGGGGGGAAACACCCCGTATATAAACAAGGAAAGAGATTCTATATAGCTATCTCCGTTCTCCTGTGCATAATGTAATTCCCAAATGTTTTCGTACAGACGGCCTTCATGTTAATTAGTAAGATTAATAATCAATAATAACAAGCGATGACAAGACAATGAATGAATGATTATTACGAGAATACTAAGAGTAAACGAAAAAAGTGAAAGGAGGATGATGATTCTATTACATTAAAACCGATCACTGAGACCGACGGACCGTCGATGACTGCTCGTCGTGGAACCATCTTGCATGCCTACGAAGGGAGCATCACTCCTCCGTTTATGTGATTGAAGGTCTTTGAAAGTCGGTGTTGATGCTGACGGTGCTATCCATGACTGTGGTCGATGCCGCTGTTGTTGTTGCTCTTCTGCTGCAGACCACATGGACACTGAGAAGTCAATGCCTTTCTGCTGCAAACTAGCTCTTTTGCTGCCAGTACTAGTTCTGTACGATTGCTTTGACTTTGCTAGATCATCAGCCATGGGATAATAATAATGGGGAGTCGGATTGTAGGCTAAGGAAGTTGGTGGAAAAGATGGTGTCATCAAAACAGGGACAGGGGGTATCGCAGGCGCTACAATAGGATAGCTGGGCATCATGTGTTGTGGTGTTGGGGGTGGTGGTGGTCGTAATGGAGCAAATAACAGCTTGTCAGCAGATCGATCAACGATTGAAGAAGACGAGGCGGCTGCTGGAGCTTGATTCATATTCCAGCTATGGCCGGATGGCGGCACCATCTTAGCATCGTTCATACTGAGGCGCCGCAGCGACCGCTGTAAATCAGCTAAACTCATATCGTCGTCATCGTTCTCGGTTGCTTCCATGGATGCATGCCGCCGATGAGGACCAGCACGCTTTTTGGCGTTCTCCAGCATCTGTTGTTGTATAACATGCGCAGTGTCGGCCTTTGCCAATGCTTGTAGTGGAGACGCTAAATGGAGTTGTTCATTGTCTTTTGCAAATAATGCCGCGTTGCCTCGTTTCGATGTTTCTTGTAAAAGCATCGTTTGATTATTTGCATCACCATCCGCCTCTTGATCCTCCAGACTTCGATTGTTAACGACACGAACACAGCGTCCGCGTACCGATCCATGGTAGCGTACAGTGGCTTCTCCCTGGACGAGCCGAGCTTTGTCGCCAGAAATTGTGTCAGCATCCGTTTCGCCCTCCATAATGGTACGGGCATCTTGAAAGAAGTTTAGCTTGCAGATATCTGATCAAGAAAACAGTATAAAAGTCATCGTAAATATATACAGTCTCTCTATTCTCTCGAGGCTGTGATGCTTACCAGTAGCATCCTGCGTCTCTGTCTTATTATTCGATATCCAGTTTTTGACTTCACTCGAACGTTTCTTTTTCAGCGATGAACTCGGACGGTCATCCAGTGGCATTTCCTGCGTGCATAATACAGCTGAGGACGCGTTGGCCGGTGCATCAGCGCCAGAGGATCGGCCGTTTCGCCGTGAGCTGGATCGGAAGGAGCGAACGGATGGCGGCCTTCGTGCAACTTTGGTTGGTCTTTCGCGTACGCTGATACTCGTCAATTCACCCAAACTACTGCTCATACCGTCATCGTCTGGGAACGATTCAATAGGTGGCGGGGAAGGAGGAATTTTGTCGTGCGTCATTAATTGCGCGAGAGACTTTCGCCACTCTTCGATCCATTGTAATTTCTGTGCAGAGAGAGTGGGCGGTGCATAATTACTGTCGTAAGGTAATTTCATCGTTTGTGGTGGAGGCTCAGGGTCACGTTGTGGTGCTGGCGGTCGAGGAGGCGTAGGAAGTGGCGGGACAAGATTCCGCATGGTGAATAGCCGGTCTGCATTGTCATTCTCAGGTCCATTCTGGTGATGACAAGTATCTAAAGCGATCTCTTGTTGTTGCCGTTGGGATTGGTTGGCAGCAAGATGGCTGCGGATCATTTGTGCGAAACGCCACATTTTGGTGAGAACAAAGAGCCATCGCTCCAGGTCCTTGTACTTTTGCGCTTTCAGAATGTAGCATTGGTTATCGAACGTACGTATAGAAAAGCACTTTGATTTTGAACGACTGCTGGCAGCAGGAAAGGGGGATCTTTTTTTCTGGGAGCGTTTCAGGACGGATATGGCTGAAATTCTGGATACATCCACGGTCCACTTTGGCAGCTGGTAATAGCTCGCCATCATTTGGTTATCGCCTGTTGTTGCTAGAGCATGCAAATCGGACGAGGTGCGGTGTGCGCCCATCGATACAAGCCGCATCGACTTGTCTTTTGGTGTCGCTAGCAACGGAGAAGTTAAGGAGGTGTTGAAGGACGGCGATTGGTTCAATTGGTTTTCAACGATATCATTCGGTACGTCTACGGGCGTATGTGGTGGCAATTTTACTTTGCGTGTTGATAAGCAAGTTAACGACGTTCCATCAAAACGAAAAAGCCGCCACTGCCATCGTTTTTTGTCGGTTCTCAGATACAGGTGACCCTCGAAAATCGGCGCTGTAACAGGGACCTCGTGAGTGCCTTTTAGTAAAGTCTTGTCTGGTCCTGCCATTGCCGACCGCTGCTGGGGTTGTAATGGTGAACCGCGATGTTGTGGCATGGCAAGGTCCTTATCACAAGTGCGCAGAAAAATAAATCAAACCAAGAAAGAGGGAAAAAGGCGAAATAAGATGGAGAGAGCCAAAAAAAGGAGGGTTCCCCATTCACCCAGCAGTGATTACCATACTGGGATGCTGAACATGACCATCGCACTCTGCTTCCGCGGTCAAGTAGCCAAACGGCCATAGCATTAACGAAAACTCGTTTTCCCTGGTTATTACAGGAGTATCCAAGGACAAAGCGTAATCTAAATCCTTTATGTCTGCAAAGGAGAATTACCATCACACGCACCGTGTGAATTTCATCCTAACGAACGAAAATGGGGCCTGACGGGAGTGCAAAGCATGAGCCACACGAGAAACTTCAAAAAGCCATTTAGTGTTACACAATACGGCAGTACAAAAACGCATGATTACGCTTTACATAACCACGAAAGAGCTAATAAAGTGTCTCTCTGGCAGACATTAAATGTCAACGGGAGGATTGAATCAATGATTTAAACTTTACGGACTGTTTCCTGCTGCAAACGACTAGTTCGTGGTTTTGAGCCTCTTTGTTTGCAGCTGCGGTTTGTTGCCAAGCAGGATATCAGCAAACCTTGTCAACTACGGCGCGATTATTAGGCTATCTGGAATTCAAACCGGAAATAGAAATTCCGCCTCCAATCGTGGCTGTATGGGCAAGCTTGCTGTTGAGGATCGAGAATCATGACCTATTCAAACGCAGTCTTTACAGAAGCTAATCAGGAAGCTCATGCCAACGATCCGACCACACACGTGATTAGCGCAATGGGTGCTGTCGGCACCGGTAAATCGAGCCTCCTCAATGCACTATGTGGGGAGCGCTACTTTGAAGTCGGAGAAGCCGAAGCGTTCGTAAGCCCCTTCTGCGCGTCTCTTCTTCTTTTGTTGCCAAAATCGATTCACCTGTTTATTGCCAGGCTACCACACAAACAATTCAAAGTGTTGTGAGACCATGGAAATACGCGCCAATCACGAAATATTGCCATATGATTGATACGCCAGGTCTCTGCGATTCTTCAGCAAAAGACCGCCAAAATGTCCAGGAGATGGTTCGCTATTTCAAATCATTAGCACATGGTGTCAGCGCCTTTCTGCTTGTGTTCGATATCAAAGACATCAGGTAAAATGTCGAGCTGGGTCTTCTTTCCAATTTCAAACCTCGCTCATGCATTTACATGTGTAGACTGGACGCTTATACCCAAGATATGTTGAGTTTATTTCAACAACTACTTGGCAAGGACTTTTGGGATTTTGTGGTTATTGTCTTTACTCATGTGGACGAAGAAGTCCGCGACGAACTGGATGATGCTATTGAAGCTGTGCTTGATCCATCAGGTGATCTTCTTTTAATGACCCTTCCTTTCGATATAGTCTTCTAACTGGGGCTCTAGATGGCTTTGCTGCTGAAATCTGTAGAATTTACAAGTTGTCGCCAAAAACGTTTGTTCCCAGTGTAGTGTTTACCACAACACAGAATGTCCAGATGAGCGCTTACGCACAAAAGCAGCTCCGCGAGGTTTACAACGCTGTAGTGCGGTGCGAGGCCCGCAACGACTACCGAAGGTTCAACTGCAACTGGCTACGACAGATCCTGGCATGCCCAAGCGAAGAGGAAAAGACCGCTTTCATCAGACAGAGCATCCTGAGCGCCTGGGAATCCGTGTCATCGAACGTTTGCCGACTACAATAATACCCTATTTAACCCTCCCTTGTTCGAAATTAGCTGTATCCTACTATGTACTTATGGAATATTGGAATTGCATATGATATCGGGCGACTGCCTAATTTGTTGGCAATGATACTTCTAAGATGAATGTCTCAGTTTCACCTTTGGAAAAAATATGACGAAAGAGAGCAGGGGTTAAAGTGCGTCTTTTCATCCTCTCTTTTGTCACCTTTGTGGCGAGCAAGACTACAAACAGATGAAGTTTGCACATTCTCTTGTCCTTAATGCTGTTCCGGATTGGATAGACCAATACGTTGAGTACATAACATAAAACTCTCTATTTGCTAGCCCAGCAAATCACAGAATTCTCATCTTCACTTGTATAGCTATGATCATCTGAAAAAGCTTGTTTATCGCATCGAGCGTATCAATTTCCAAGAACTCATCGCTCGAGAACCAAGGCCAGCGCGTATACTCGAGGAAGCTAGCTTTGAAAAGTCAGCTTATTCACTCGCTCGGACAGCTACCGAGGAAGCTCGAGACGAGGACGACAAGCGGTTCATTCAAGAATGCGATATCCAACTCAAGAAAGTCTGTGATTTCTTTGCCGCCAAAGAAACCGAAATTCTTGAGGATGCTCGTACACTACGGTCTCAGTTTGATACCTTTGGAGTGCCGCTGCACGATGAGACGCGCCAAGATTTCCGATGTGACGCTTCAGAGCATACTCCTGAGAAATCCGATGCAATCCTCGCTGGACAGCAGTATGACGAACAAGGAGTACTTGCAGAAGCCCATGACAGTGACCCAGCCAGTGAAGGCTTGCCAGTATTGCGGAGAAGCCGTTCGGTGTCTGGTCAGGGCGAAGCAGAACACAAACAGCTGCAGCAGCACTTTACACCACCAACAGTTCGTTCGCGGATCATGCCTCTGACGGAACCACCCAGTGGCAGCCGAGCCAATGTCATCTCTAATGAATTTTTAGCCAGAAGCCCTATCTTGATGCCAGCGGTTTTCTTGTCTATGCAACGTACCTCGTCCTTGTCAAGCGCAGCATCGCCTGCTGGTCTCGAAGAATTCGATCGACTCCACAATTTTAGAGCTCGCTGCGCGTTTGTCTATATTCTCCTTGCTGAACTCGAGTCGTATGTGAGCCTGAACCGGTCCGCGTTTGACAAGATCACAAAGAAATGGGACAAGATCACAGGTTCGCAGCTGCGAAGAACGTACTATGAGGAAGTGGTCCTGAGCGCATATCCATTTCAACCTGAACGTCTATGCGAACTCGATCAAGCCATGCAACTTATTCAGCGCATGTATGCAGTCATCTATACTTCTGGCGACATGGCTGCCGCGTTCAACGAACTAAAGACGCAATTGCGGGATCATATTCAGTTTGAACGCAATACGGTCTGGCAGGACATGGTCGGACGCGAGCGGCGTACGCTGGATGCCCACGCCATGGACGAAAAACCAGGCTTCCGTATCCCGAAGCTCGGGATATTCTGCAGTCGAGCCACCCTGCGCAGCATCATCACCTTTCTTGTCAGCCTCGCCGTGTTTCTTATATTCTTGTGCATTGATACCCTGGGGCAACCAGAAGCCAGTCGCTGTTTAGCCTTGCTTTTGTTTGCAGCCATGCTCTGGGCATTTGAGGTATGGCCAAAAGCTTCTGCAGACATGCCAAGACTCAATAAACAAGAATATCGTAGAGTTTACCCTTATTCGCCACAGCATACTTGATTCCACTATTAATCGTACCTATGCAAGTATTGACAGACGATAACGGGAATCCAATGGATGCCGTTGCCGCTTCCAAAGCTGTATTTTCCAGTATGTTTAATGGGACGATCATGGTCCTTTTGGGCGGCTTTGCGATCGCTGCCGCGCTTAGCAAACACGGCATCACCAAAGCCTTTGCGGCTGTTGTCCTCAGTCGAGCTGGAAACAAGCCGCACTGGGTCATTCTAGCCAACATGTACGTAGCTGTCTTTTTGTGCATGTGGATCAGCAACGTCGCCACGCCCGTCCTATGCTTCTCACTTATTCAGGCAAGCTGTCTGTTTGCATCTCGTCTTTTTATGATGGCTAAACATATTGTAGCCTATTCTACGCACTTTACCACCTAACTCGACGGTCGGTCCGTGTCTGATCCTGGGCATCGCCCTGGCTAGCTGTATTGGCGGTTTAGCATCGCCCATCTCGTCGCCTCAAAATATCATTACTATTCAGCTCATGGAACCCAATCCAGGTTGGGACATCTGGTTCGCTGCCTCATTACCGCTCGGTATCATCTGTATCCTCACTACCTGGGCGATCCTGCTCGTCTATTTTCGACCCGCTCGCTCTACGCCACGTATCAATGTCATCAAAAGCCAACCGCATGGCCGTCCAAGCTACTCTCAGATTTGGGTCACCCTCGTCTGTCTTGCGACCATTGCGCTCTGGTGCTCGGAAACCGCCTTGGAAAGCTTCTGGGGTGGCGACGGGACTATCGCCATTATTCCTTTTGTCCTTCTTTTTGGCACCAATATGCTCAACAAGCTTGATCTCAATAACTTCTTGTGGAGTGTGCTTACTTTGGGTAAGAAAAGATATATTCAGGAAACAAACGGGAGGGGAATTTCTCTAATCCGACAAGTTTTATATAGCGCAAGGAGGCATGGCGTTAGGATACGCCGTTGAAAAGTCGGGTCTACTAGACATTATCGGTCGCCGTATTGCGGATGGTGTCCAAGACTTGCCAGTGATCGCCATCTCGTTCATTTTTGGAGTATTGGTCCTCGTCTTTGCTACTTTTGTGAGCCATACAGTAGCGGCCTTGATCATCTTGCCTATCGTCAAGCAAGTTGGACAGCAATTGTCGCCGCCGCATCCAAACCTTCTGGTCATGGTAAGAGAAAGGAACTTGAGCGTCTATGCTTTTTTCTTTTAGCTGTTTTGATCTCATTTACCCGTATTACTAGGTAACAGGTCTCACTTCATCTGTTGCCATGGGGTTACCAGTATCAGGGTACGTCTGCGGCATCGAGATACTAACTATGTAGATCAATATTGACTATGCTGCACAGATTCCCAAACATGAATGCCATCATGCAAGAGGATCCTACTGGCAGGGCCTATTTGCACATGAAGGATTTTGTTTTCTGTGGTATTCCATCATCTATTGTTGCGGGAATCATTGTTATCCTGTTGGGACTCAGTATTCTCAGCAGGGTTGGCTTTTAGATCATCCCTTATGCATACAACAACTACGTTTCTAGCCCAATAAAAACTAATTGTTTTTATGCCTCCATCCACTTGATATACATGTACGCGCGTTTTTAGAGGCTTAAGTTCATGAATTTTCGCTTTGAGAAGCATATCCACCACTTGCTTGGTTTACCATCTACATATACCGTCTCGACCAACCGACTGGCCAGTTCCTGACGCAATTGCTGTATATATTGTCGCATTTGATCTTGCAAAAGGCGGTTTTAGAGCTTTTTGCAAGTGCACACAGAGAGAGAGAGAGATATATCGGGTGAGGAGCTTACCAGCTTGGTATCGGTCCGCAGGAGGTGCGTACATGGCGTTCAGTGGAAAGTTTGGATCACCTGGGATAGCAAACTGGCTGACAGCCAAGGTACTCAATTGCTTTTGTGCGTCACTCTGAGGCATATTCTTGTTGATTTTGCCGAGACATTCGGAAATGAAAAGGATGAGGTAAATCAAGACACGGTCAGCATTGCCCTTGATTTCAAAGTTGCGGAATAGACAGTTGGCACGGAACAGTGTGATGGCTTCGTCAATGATATCTTCGGCATTTGGATCAGCCGCTATACTTGACAAGTGAGTTATTACAGAATATCTACATAGAAGAGCGCTTCCTTCTTTCTTTACCAATCGGAGCATTGCCTCGAAATCGTGTCTTGATAGGGAGCATAAACATGTTACCGACCGACTGATAGTCGCCTTGGTTGAACTGTGAATGGTACGCCTGCCGCGCGGATGAACATCATCGCCAGCTTGCTTCCATCGTCTTTTACTTTTTCGCTTACCGGCATAGTTCACTCTCGTATTCTATATTGACCATAAGTACCAGTTACACATATACGTCAGTGATGCTCAACATTTTCCAGGACATTGAGGGGTGCCTCACCTGGCGCTGACGTTTAAGTAGCCAAGAGCAACCCTTCCGAGTTTCTGCAATCAAGTTGCCGCCGACCACGGAATTCAAGGTCCGAACCTCGTGCTTTCTTTTCTCGTTTTCAAAAAGATGCATTTACTCGATTTCAACAATGAGCTATTAACGGCGATCGCAGGTTATTTATCAGTAGACGATCTGCGTACATTTCGGACGGTCTGCAGGACATTCTACATGATCGCGCATAGCGATGCTGTCTGGAAAGAAATGCTTCGCAACACTTTTGGCGTCACGTACAAGCTGCCGGACGAAACCTGGAAGGAAATGTACAAGAGGAAACTGGAAGACCCAAAACATAATCGGATCTGTCCTCATGTTGGCTGGGTGACCGGTAAAACGCTGGAACCCTACATTGCGCCCTACGAAAACGTCATGCATCGGGCGCCCCAGCAACACAACTGTGCAACCTGCGCACAGAATCACTATGAAGACGGTCTGTGTCTTTATATCTACAAAGGCAATACTCGGATACGTAAGTGATTTCATCTTTTTGGATCGGGAAAGTGGGTTCTTAACGTAAAGGGGTTAGGTTGCCGAGATTGCGCTTATCGGTTCCATCAAATGGGACACAACAGACATGGAATTTTGCTACGTATCCCTGTCCTGCAAATGTATTGCTTCACGTGTTCAAGACTGGTAAGCGCTAAAGAAATGTGAATGGTACAATTAGATGTAGAAAAAGAAACCGTCTTTTTCATTGCAGCTAGGCGAGACACGAGGTGACCCAAGTGAAGCACATTATGTTGATCTGCTTTTGGAGGTATTGACACGTCGCAGTGAAGTGGGTCGGCAGGCATTACTTCGTAAACGGCAATGCATGATAGAACGTCAAATGTACGTCGAGGAAGCTGATCGGCTGTCGGTGTTGCAAAGTGGACGATATTACTTGGTGGACCGGTCATGGATTTGTTCATGGTTTTTGAGACTGTGTGATGGCAAGATTGCGGATAGCCCGATAGCCAATGATCAGCTCTCTGCAGGGGATGGACGGCTGAATCCAGAAGCACGGCCTCGCGGTGCTTTCTCTGGTGGCTTCAGTATCGTGACGCCTAACTTGTGGAAATATCTCGTCGAAACCTATGGACTAGTGGGAAAAGAATACAGCTCAGGTAAACTCATCAAGTTGAAGTTAGATTGCAGTCGTGCAATAGCTCACACTTTTGACTAGATGACATTCAAGGACCCGAATACGCTGATTTGCGTAAATCCATCGAAAATTGGAAATTGACTTAATTGTACATAGGTATACCCGCCCCATATGTATTCTTCTTGTTCACTCATCAAAATAATGTGTCAAAAAATAAAGAATAGAGTATGTATGTACAAAACGTCACTTCTTGTTTCGCTTCTACGATGTGAATAGATAAAGATGTACAGTGTCTGTGGTGGTTTGCAGCGTTATTGATACATCCTCGTCACCAAGCAATGTAATTAGATCACCATCTTCATCGCGACACTTTATGAGCTTGATCTCCAGCCAACCAATCTTTCGCAATATCAAAGCTTTTAGGTCAGCGTATTGGACATCGCGAGGTGCGTGGATAGCGTAGATGCTGCCTTGATGGTGCAATTTGATCTTTACCGTGCTCGGACATGCAATGTTTGGACTGCTCTTGGATCTGCCTCTATTGATAGGTGTTGGTGATAGCGGCTGTTCATCGAATGTGCTACCACATAAAGGTGGACTTGAAAATGCAGTGCGTGTCGATTCTTGGTCCCATAGATCGTTCGCCAGTTGATCATAGTACCCGGTATAGCTCATTGGAAGCTTGTTCCTGGAGGCGTAAGACACAAAGGTAGGTGATAAGTTGCTATCTTTATTGTCTTCCGGGTCACCGCTCCGAATGACGAGACGTGAGAGACGCCGCTTTTTGTTGTCTGCTTTTTGCATCAGCTTGTTGAGTGTGGACTTCCATTGGGTGAGTTGCTCTTCGTGTCGATACTCGATGGTAAAGGATTCAAGGTCAAAAGTCTGCGGTGGAATGTCTTTGCTTGTTGAGAAAAAGATGCGGAGAGAAATCTGTTGACCTGATGTATGTATGTAATTGGCAATGAGCAAGTCGATCAAGAAGACTTGGTTGGAGCAATTAGTTTATTTACCAGGCTCACTTGTGTTATCGACTTGGGCAATATTGGCAATGTTAATGAGGCCAAGCACATTGAGGGGACAACACTCTGTATCCTTTTTCCGCTTCCCAGTGCCGTTTCCGTTTGCAACTTTCTTGGGAGGTTGGTCTTTGCCGACGACAATCATTTTCTCAAACAGGTAGACGCACAAGTCCTTGACAACGTCATTCTTGTGGTGCACGGTCGCGCGTTCATGGAGCAAGAGCTGACCGCACTGTTGTTCAATGTTGGTGATGCCTTTCCAATCCGTTACACGGTGTTTGAGTTCCTCTACCAACTGACGGTTCTCGTGAACTCGTCGTGTCTCATTGACCTTGGTCGCCACTCTCTGGAGTGCCTCGAGCGCTGCATTCAGTTCGCGATAGGCTGCTGTATCAGGTTCCGTGGACTTGAGCAATTGTTGGAGCAGTAAAGGGTATTTGCAAACACGTTGCACTGGTTTGATCAGCAAACTCGGGAGTTCATAGACCGGCAGAGATGCTGCCTTTTGAAGTTCGGGTGTCCACCGGGTGACAAGGTCCATGGCGTGTGGTAAGTTGGCGCAGTATGGCTCATAGACGGCAAATCCGCGCTCGAGTTGCACCAATACTTGACCGAGACGTTCACCACTATTGTTATCCTTATGGCAGGCTTCCTCGGTCTGCATCAAGAACCTTAACTGGAAATCAACCAGTGCGTCTAGATTGCAAAAGATGTGATGGAGCGTGTCTCGAGAAATAGCAATAGCAGCTTCCGATCGTAACAGTTGTGCATAGTTCTAGAACTTTTGGTTGGAACTTCTAGTCCTCTTTAGGAGGATCTTCTTTTGCGTTACCTGCATTGTTTCGAGATCATAAACATATTTCCGCTCTGTTTCCAAAAGCTCTAATATGACCTTGTCTCGTATGGACCTTGTCGCTGATGGAGAATCAAAGGTCGGTTGATGGTTGTAATAGGGCAGTACACCGCGATCACGAAGCAGACATAGTAATAAGTGGACGGTGTGGACGACCTGTATATAGATTGAAGCGGGAAAAAAGGTTCGTTAGAAACCTTATTTTCTTCTTTGCCGAGAATTATTCAGAGAATATTACGTTGGCGAATCCATTGGCATCTTCTTGATACAGTTCAGAAACAGTAAATAGGTCGTCGTCAGATAATCGAAGGTAGTCCTTGCAAGACGTCAAGAACCGGTACACTGCCTTTTTCGCATGTCGTTCGTTTAAATCAATGGCTGCTTCGGGTCTGACTAGATTAAAGAGGTAGCAAAGCGCATGGCCCCGTCGACATATTTGCCAAAAGTGATAAAATTGGATAGGCATGTTGCTTTGGCGAACTTTATCATCGTGATCGTTTTCCCGTGTTGATGATATATAGACCTGGAACCCGGGTATGGCATTCAAGCCATTCAGCACTGTTCGACAAGTCGCATACAGATTGGATTTGCGCTTTGAGGTGATACTCCTTGGCGGTATTGGACTTGTCGGCGTTAATGAGCCCACTGTATGAGTCGGGGTCGGCGGTAGCAGTGACGGATCAATACGAAGCGCTTGCATAACCGTCTATACAAGAGTAAGGAAAGAAAAAAGAAAGAAAAGAGAGCGAGTAGAGAGGGGAAAGGGGAAGGGGAAGAAAGAAAGAAAGGGAGAAAGGGGGCTGTCCTAAAGAAAGGGCCCTCCAGCTCTAGCCGAACAATAACTCTCTTGACACTGCCCCCCTTTCTTTGAACGGAGCTTGTTTTCTGTTCATTCACATTTGGGGAATATCAGATCATATTATCGATCTATTGTTCCAACACCATTGTGCCCTGAGAATTTCTCTTTTTTTGCAGTGTAATATAGACAAGCAAACGTTACGTTTACCAGAATTAAAAGTAAAGGAAAAAGCAAAACAAGAAGAGCTCTAGGTAGGAGAATTATAGACAAAGTGGAGTAATGCAAATGCAAAGGAGAGAGAGCAAGGGATGGCGGAAAAGAGAGGAAGAATGCGTGTAAAAGGGTTAGGCAACTGCTTAGCCAAAATGGAAGCTAAAACCACCGCCTGGCGCACGTCTTGCACCTCCAGGAAATCCTCCGCCGAAACCGTGAGCGCCGCCTGGGAACCCTCCACTGCTGGCAAATCCAGCACCGCCAGGGAACCCACCAGCGCCTCCAAACATTTGCATAAAGATATCATTGATATCTACGTTCGCGGCTTCAAATCCGCCTGCTCCTCCCATGCCCATGCCACCATCCATATCAACACCTGAATCATAGCGTGCCTTCTTTTGCGGATCGCTCAATACAGCGTACGCTTCTCCCAGCTCCTTGAACTTGGCTTCCGCCTTGGCATCACCAGCATTCTTATCAGGGTGATATTGCAGTGCCAGCTTGCGATACGCCTTTTTGATTTCTGAATCAGTGGCATTCTTTGAAAGACCGAGAATCTTGTAATAATCTTTGCGCTGTGATTTCTTCAATTCAAGCTCGGCCTTTTGTAACAAGTTTCGATATTCACGGTTGCTCGGGTCAGACTCTGTCAGGCGTCGATAATCTCTCACTGCCTCTTCGTACTGCTCCAGCTCCATATAGCAAGCAGCTCTTCGGCTGTACACTTTGGTAAACTCGGGATCTAGCTCAAGCGCTTTGTTGCAGTCTGTCAATGCTTCTTCAAATTTTTTCAGCTGATAAATAATACACATATGCCTTTAGAAATCGTCCAAAACGAGCGTGGCTGGCACAAAAGCGTCTGTCTATACATACCTTTTGCAGCACAGCTGCACGGTTCGAGTATAGCTTGGAATTCATGGCTGCATTCTCTGGATCAATGTCCAAAGCCGAAGTATATTCGTCATATGCTTCTTGCAATCGGTTTGATTTGAATGCCGCATTGCCTGCCTCTTTCTTTGCCTCGATTGCCCGCGCCATTTTGACCAGGTTACGGGCTTTGGCGAAATCAGGGTCGCATCGGAGAGCCTCCATACAATGTGCAATCGCCTTTGCATTCTCGCCTTGACCGTAAAACACGCGTGCTCTCAGATAGAGCACATCTGGATTCTGCGTATCCAGCCTCACTAGATAGCTGTATCATCATCCCAACGGTCAGGTTCCCGCTTCTTCCTCTGATCTGTTGAAATCAACTCACTTTACAAGTCGGCTTGCTTCGCTCCATTTTCGCTGACCCAAGGCGCATTCTGCACGCCAAATGTCCCATTTAACAGGAACATGGTTGCCATCAATCAAGGAAATTGCTCGATCCAAGCTGTTGCCGGCTAAACCCCATTGCTTGTTTGCCATATATGTCTGTACTTGCTCAATATAGTTCTTCACATTCAGATAATTCTGATATTCTCGACTGGCTTGCGTCGTACTGGAGTCGATATGCAACGCGTTCTCGTATTGTCGGCCGGCCTCTTCCAGGTTACCCAAATTCAATTGGCATTTACCAGCTCGCAGGAATGCCTTGACGTTTGAAGGATCAAGCTGTGTAGCAGTACGGCAGTCATCCGCAGCTTCCTTGTAATTAGCAAGCATCATTAAAGCAGCCGCACGATTGGCATAATAAGTAGCTGTGTTTGGCGATGCCTCTATTCATCCGGCAATTCAGCTCAAACGTTGCAGAAACGTAAACCGGTATAAACAAATAACTTTACCGATCGCTTCAGAATATAGCTTGACGGCTTCATCGTAGCGCTTGTTCTTATACTCTTCATTGGCCTTGTTTTTGATTTCTTCGGCTGTACTGCTTTTTCCATGCGTACAATGATCGTAAATGAGCACAAACTTTCTCCCTTTGATCCGATACACAAAAAAGAAGACAAAGAGAAGGAGGAAAACGCCCGAAGAGGTTGTCCGGTCAACAAATAAACCTGTTGCAACCCGGGATCGAAAGGAGAAGGATGAATGGTGGAAAAGGACGCTTACAGTTGGTTAGAATCAATATCCATAGCTGAAGCCGTCATGTTGGATGTCTAGTTTTATAATCTGAAAGCGATCGGCAATGATGAGGCGGAGAGATCGACCCTGTACAGCAAAAGAGGAAAGTTTGAAAAAATGATGGCGGGGTTATCTGAAAGGAAGAAAAAAAAAATGTGCCCGATCGAATTTGCGAGAAAGCTTGCTGTCTTTGAATCTCGCCGGTTGCATGGATCAACAACAGGACGAAGCAAGGGATAACAATATCGCAAACGTGTTTGATTTCAGCTACCCATTTCAGTTAAATGACGGTCAACAAGACCTGAACACTCTATTCGAACAGCCTCCCGTTGCAGACGACCTGTTTCAGTACGTTTCCGATGGTCAGGCTCAGCAGCAGCAACAACAACAACAACAACAACAACAGCAAGGCGAGGATCCAATGGCGATTGACTTTGCCATGTCCGGATTCCTGGACGCCTACATGAAAGGGCAACCTGCGGAGTCAGCAGACGTTATGACGACCGTGTTCCCTGGGTCGTTGGGAGAATCGAGTGCATCGGCTGGTCAAACCGCGGTCCAAGAAGAAGCAGAACAGACTGAACCGGCGAATCAAACCATGTTCCTGTTGGTTGTTGGTGGTCGACCGTTCCGTCTAAGCTGGGAATCGTTAAAGAGCGATGGACCCGTCAACTTCTTTACCGAGTTCTTTAGAAAGCGCAGAAAAACGAGAGTTATGCATATTGACCGCGACCCGGATACGTTTGCGCTGATTGCACACCATTTACGTGGCTATCATATTCGTCCACGTGACGATCTCCAAAATCATGCCCTGATGTATGATGCGACCTACTATGGCCTTAAGCGTTTACATGCACTATTGAAAGAATACGTGTATCTGAATGTCAGTGGTCGTATCTTTCGGTTGCCCTGGTCCTTGCTGAAGAGAGGTTGGTGTAGGGGGGAAAATGCCAATATAGGTGAAAGGCTGACGAGGAAAATAGATGGCGGCTCACGCAATTATTTCACTGGCCCGCTGATGCACAGAGTTTTCTCGCCTCACACAGAAGTTGCCCAAGGCTCACTTATCTATATTGACCGCGACCCGGATATCTTTGAGGACATTATAAAACATTTGCAGGGCTATACGATCCGGATACGTGACGAAGTGCATCGCAAGAATCTGATCAGAGATGCGCAATACTATGCCTTGAAGAGTTTAAGGAACAAACTATTGACGTCGAAGGTTACCTTGGATGGCTTTGGTGTCCGCAGCAGTTCTGAAGTCCTTCTGTTTCTTAAGGACGTGAGGATTCTGAACCTGCGTCCTCCTTCGGGGAGTAATGTCAACGAACGACCATTGACATGTGAGGGCTGGATCTCTTCACAGGTGCGGTACGAGCGTGACGAGACACTTCATGTGCTTCTCGTCCAATTGTCCAACTTTGGACTTCAGATTCACTGCACGGAGGATAAGCGCCAAAGTATATTTGCTGCACTGAGCGACGCTGACAGGCAAAAGCTGCAAGAGATTGCGCAGGCTAAATCCATTACACCACTCGGTACCGTCCATGAGCAAGTGTTTATGGATGACTATTGTGCCATGAGTGTCGATGATCGACAAGTGCGGAATGTTTTGGAACTGGAAGCCGGATGGGAGCCTTGTCGGCATGATAGTGATAATACGACGTTCGGGTGCCGCGTGCTCAAGATCGGCGTACAAAGAGCAATTGCCGGTGTTCATGTTGTTGATGGCAGCCTAACGTTGGGTCTCGTACGTTTCGAAGCCGTCAGCTCTAGATTTCAGTTGAATATGAGGCGTGAGTTCCTTCCTGATTAATGACAAGATGCACAAAAGTGGTTGACGTTGGCTGCGATGCGACCGGACCGTATGCTTGGGACAACAGGCAGCAACAAGTGACCTCGCCTGAGATCACCCTTGTCATACGCACAGCCAAATGGGATCTTAATATACTGACTGGCCGCTCAAGGGCCTCGTGCTGGCTTTCTCTTTGTCCGTACAGTAACTTACCCGGAGCCATATCACTGTATTCCGTAATGGCCATGGCCTTTTTCGATGCACGTAGTTATGGTTAATAATGTTGAACTAAACATTGAAATACCCGAGAACTTTTGCTCACGAGTCGATCACTCGGTCCCTTTCGAGACCTTCGATACGTGATGCTACATAATACATAGAATAACCAGTCAGTAGAAGAGTGAAATGTGGGCCAATAAAAGGTAATTCCCACAACCAGACTTGCCGTCCATTGATGAAGTTTGACAATTACGGATAAGATAAAGCCAGGTGATGTCGAAACTTATTCCATCTGACGAAAGTAAGCTTCATAAGGTATGAACCATCTTTCTATGTACTGTAAAGACACAGGAAGCGACCGCCAAATTCTCTAATTTTTCGGCTTCATTTAAAGAAGGCATACGTGAAAGCCAGGTTTGTGGCAAAGGCTATTTAACGCAGCATTCTCTCATATGGCGATTGATTGATTGATTTGGTCGCTTGTGCTACTTCAATGCAAAGATTTTACGCTAAAAGGAAAGTCAGCAGATCTCCTTAATCAAGACGCAAGGTACGCTTCTCTCTTCACAATGAAGGCTGCAATAGTTTTCGGAGGTAACGCGGTCGAGAGCAGAGTGTTTTCTGACTCTCTTGCTTACGATGTTTGTCATTGGTAAATTCGGTTTGTGATTTCTATCCGCTGAGGGGTTAAGCAGCACCATTGACGTGGAAGCATTTTGTGCGGAGCACAGAATGTTGCTAGTGTCACCTTGACAACAGACGATGCTGAACAGCACCTCGTAACCAATAGGGGATCCACTTGGCCTTTAAGAACACTCCACATCAAATCCCAGCGTGTGAAAAAAGGTCAAGGAGGTCGGTCATACAGGCGTGCTTTTTGTTTGTGACGTAAAAAGAAACAGGGAAAAAAAGGGCACTTTTTGCATAAAATGCGCAAAATCATCCCCATTTGATTCTTCATCTTTTCCCATCTTTCTTTTTTCTTTTCCACCCTTCTCTCTCTCTCTCTTCCGTTTTCTTCTTGAAGATGCCTTTTCGCTGCAGGTGTGGACGAACGTTTGAAAAAACCGAATCATTTGCCGCGCACACATCGGCTTGCGCGCCCTTTCATCAACGGCGTGCGTCCGAGAGCAGTGCTTTTTACCAACAGCAAAAGCCAATGACCATCAAGTCAAATGATTCTGCCACGTCATCATCACCACCACCACGAATCAATACATTATCTTTTATCTCTAACACTTTACTATCACCTCGATCGCCACCCACATCGCCCCTGGATTCACCAGCAGGTCAGACCAACATGACAAGTGGAGATGGTGCCACCATGCCCATGGAAGAGAGAGGACCTTCGTCCATGCCTAGCTTCTTTATGCCCACTGGTCTTTCTCTGCACAATGCCTTTGAAGGTGCCAGACGGCGGTCCATGTCGTATGGCAGCAACCAATTCAAATAGTGATCTTTGATCTCGTTTTTAATCTAGTGTCAATACCCTTTCTTCTTCTCTTTTGTAAGTAGCCTTCATCTCTTTCTCTTTCGCTGGGAATGCTTTATATTGTCGAAAATGGATAAATCGACATTGGCAATGCACTTTGAGTGATTGTCATCTTGCTAATGTGTTGAATGATAATAGCAAGCCAGAAATGGGTATATGCCATTAACGGAAAGAAAGTAACAGATAAAAGGCTTGCTACTTTGAAGGCTGCTACAATGTACACAGTATCGTGCAGCTATTGTTTCACTAGATCTGGCAAATCCCTTATCGCTTGCTGAGACGATAAGCGAATTCGTTTAACAGCCATAAGCGACAGTTTGAGGGTCTGCATCCCTTTTCCTTTTTCCCTCTCTCTTTCCCTGGCTCCCTCATGGATGCGAAAGTCAAGCCAGCTGAGAAGGCTGTGATTGTATCCATCGACCAATCTTGTTCTCCCACAGATTGGACGTCTCAGAAAGGATGGAAAAAACGACTCTTGCATTACTTTCCCAGATACAAACTTCAGCCAGAGTCAGGTAATGTATGCATAAATCAGATTCATCTACAGCACAATAAACATGAGAGTTTAACCATTAGGAACGGTTGTCCGGATTGATGAACGACCACGCGCAATCTATTGCCTTGCCTATGGTATTCAGCATGTCCTGGCCATGTTCAGTGGCACAGTCGTGATCCGTATGTTTGCTTAATACCCGAAAGACGTTAAAGAGCATTAATATAATGTCAACGATAGCAATGGCGATGGGTTTCGATGCAAACAGTAGGTTTTTGTCATACTGCATTACTTGTTTTACCAGGTGAAGCTGATATAAACCGACACAGCGGCACTCTTCTTTTCTGGTATCTCGACCATCCTTTTCTTTATAGTGACGGCCGAACGAGTGCCCTCCTACCTGGGTAGTTCGGGTTCAGTTGTGAGTGCGGTGGTTGCAGTAACAGGGTACACCAGTGGCGACAATAAGCATATCCCGGTGGCACAAGGAGGCATTTTCGTCCTTGCTATCATCTACATTTTCATTTCGATCCTTGTTATCTTGTTCGGCTACGAATGGGTCGAATTCTTGATGCCACCCGGTAAGTATCTATTCCTTTTCCTTTTCGACGAATTTTGTATTAAGGGAAAGGCACTAAGTCTGCAGGGGTGGTATCGTGGCTGGCATTGGTCTTCATTTGGGCCACTCTGCCTTTAATCAAGCAACCTCTACGCCCTTTGATACTTACATGGCCTTAACCACAGTACTCTGTATCATGCTTATCTCAGTTTATGCACCTCTTCCCTCTCTCAGACGCATGTAAGTTTCATCATTGGTTCACAAACCGTCTTGAAACTGACTAGCTGACTTTTGCCAAGATCCATCTTGTTAGGTCTCATAACTGGCTACGTGGTTCATATTATCTGTGGTGTGAGTGGGGTAGGTTACCCTGTGGACTTCTCTGAAGTTGTATCAAGTCCATGGGTTCGTGGACCTATCGTCTCGGGTCCTATCGAATTTGATCCTCGTGCCATCAGCACTCTTGTCCCCTTGGTCCTTGTTCTTCTCGCAGAAAACATTGGTCACATCAAAGCCATTAGCTCACTCACCGGTCAACCTCTCGAAGGATTCTTGGGCCGTGCTTACCTTGGCGATGCCCTGGCCACCCTGATGGCGTCCTGCGTTGGCGCACCGCCCCTGACCACCTATGCTGAAAATATTGGCGTCCTGGTAAAGTTCGATTAATCCCTGGTCTCCCTCACGCCCCCCTCTGAAATGTAGGACTTGTTTTAGTCAGTGACTCGTATATTTTCACCACTGGTTATCCTTGTGGCAGCTGTGGTGGCCATCGTTCTCGGCCTGATCGCCAAATTTGGTGCTGTGATCAAGAGTATCCCAGATGGTGTGTTTGGAGGCACAACCGTTGTGCTCTATTCTCTGATTGCGATCACGGGTGTTCGTATCTGGGTCGTGAATCAAATCGAATTTACAGATGCGCGTAATATCTACGTCGGTGGCATACCTCTTGTGCTCGCGGCTGTCATGACCACAAAGACGCTGCAAATCAATGATTTTCAGATAGATGGCGTAGGCACTGCCACTTTTGCATCCATTATCTTGTACCAGCTGCTGCGCGGCTATGACGGCTTCCGAGAATATGGTCGTTGGATCAAACAAAAATTTACGCGCCGGCGAAAATCCCCACGATGACACTTATCTCTTCCTGACCTTAACCTCTCTCTTTATCCCCTTCCCCCTCATTTTCTGTGTATAAGCTGTAGCATTGCTTGCTGTCCATAAAGTGCCTGTCAAACGCTTTTTCGTACTATTCATAGTCATGAAAGCAATACGGGCTTATTGGCCAAAGAGCCAGACTAGCATCATGGCTTGCATTCTTTATTCCATCTGCTCAAAGTCCAATGTTTTAAATAAGGATTAAGTTAAACCTTGCTCAAAAGGTTTAAAAAAAATCGTATTCATATAGCGGCAAGAGCACACAACTAACAGCTCGAAAGGGACTTTGAAATGACTTCGCAAGGGAACAATAGCTACGAGACAAACGCAGCAATCTGAACTGGCCAGGGAGTCAAGAAAAGAAGTTCAATGTTTTAAAGTGCGTGAATGTCAAAGGTTTGCTAAATGCTGTATGTAGTGCGTTCTTTTAAAGCAAACGAAAAATAAATCGCAGGCACGAAGTATAAGTAGGATATCTTTTCACACCACAGGCTTGGAAGAACGTTTCTGCTATACAATGGTTAGTCGTTTTTACATTCGTCCGTTTCCATTATTCCATACGTACCCCACGGAAACCGCCACGACCTCCGCGATGATAACCGCCTCGACCACCTCGACCGCGATAGTTGCGGTATCTCGGACGATCCACTGATGCTTCACCAAATGTCTCTAAATTAAGCTTGCGTTCTTCTTGGAACTTTGCGCGGCGGTCCACATTTCTTGGATAATCTTTTAGTTCTCTTCGCCTCTCTTACAGTTCTTGACTTTTTTACTCACCCGCCCCTTTCGCTACGTTCCTTGGATTCACATGAGATATTATCAAAGAAACTCTTGTTCTATAACCGTAGAACGCTTAGCTTTTACACTGACATAAATATGGGGCTTCGAAAGAACGGATACCTTATCGTAGTATGGTTCGTCTTCAGGTGGCGGAATATACACTTCCTCTTCGTCAGGTTGATGGTTATCTTGTGAATCATCCTCATCGTCTTCGCCCGTCGTCTTTTTGGCGACTTCCTTGACTATTTCGTCCTTGTTGAACTTGGCATTGGAAGACTCAAAGTCGAAGTCCGACTTGAACATCTCAAGCGTCGAAGGCTTGTGTTGGTCATATCGACCACCGCCACTACGACGTGGATGCCGACCGCGTTGCTGCTGCTGTTGTTGATGATGATGGTGATGTTGACGGTTGGTGGGTTGCGGTTGTTCCTTCTCAACTTCTAGGTTTTGCATCTTTTTGGACAAGTCATCCATGGAGGCCTTTTCTTCCGTCGCTTTGCGTTCTTTTCCGTTCGGCCGTTCTTCGTTCGCCACTGGCGGCGCTGCCGTCGTCGTTGGTGGTGGCGGTGGCGTTGTTGTTGTTGTTCCTGCTGTCGTTGACGTTGATTCCTTGATCACCGTCGTCGACGTCATGGACGACGTGGTTGTGTTCAAGGAAGGTTGTGGTTGCAGCGAGGTCGACATGGGAGGCGGTTGTTGCTGCATAGCAGTGCATACCGGAGGATACATGGGCGAGCCCCAGTACTGCTGCATTGGATGCGGATATGGCGGCATCATGTAAGGATTACCGCCGCTGGTTGTGGTAGGACCAGTCGCAGCACCATAGCCTTTCATGACCGAGCTCTTTTAGGTACCAGTTAGCATAGCCAAAGTACCGAAGACCAAACGCTTTTCGCCAACTTACCATGATGGCCGGATCATTGGGCATCGCGGGTGGTGGTGGCGGTGGAGCTGGCTTGACAGCCGGTGCCTCAAAGACTTGGAGATCCTTAATGTCCGATCCACGGAACATTACAAACTCAAACACGTTGTCTGATGGAGGAATCTCTTCTTCTGGTTTTCCCCGGCGCCCTTCAGTGCCGTATGAACGGACTAACACAATACGTTAGATCAGCGAATCAAGCTCCCATCTTGATTGTTCCCTAACCTTGCTGCAGGGCTACGGTAGATTCTTCCGCATTCAGACTGTGGAGTATGCCAACATAACGAATGTCACTATTGCTAATCAGCTATACAGAAAATAGTAGCCGCTGTCAGGATGTGCACTGAAATAAATAAAGAAGCGCAATGATTGTGTCATTATGGGATACATGCCGAAATCTTAGACCCAATAAAGTTCTGTCCACTCATGATTCAAACGGAAAGAAAACGGTGGGCAAGTCGGGGGGTGTACTCGTTTGCGACTGACTGGGTCCTTTCCCCCCAACTCAGTGTGACCGTTCGCTCTCCAAAGGTAACAGTCAATTCGCAAATTCTAAGCAACTAACTGCAGGACTACTAAAACATTGCCGAAAGGCGTTGAATTTAAGCCTGACGCTATGATAAGGACATTAAGGCGCAGAGGCTACAAAAAGGGATCGATATATTATATGACTCTTATTTGGTCTCGTAACTTGATCATTTGATATCAACAAGCTATATATGCGTATGTAATATATCCAGTATTTCTCTGTCGCCGCAGCGAATTACCCCGAGCGTGCCTTCTCCCACAGTTAGGGAAGCGACATGCGAAAGGATGCTTCTTCCAATAAATATAATCACGCCTAACTTTGTTCTTTTCTCCACAATGTAGCTAATACAGTAGAACGTATCCAAATTAATACTTCAAGGCTGATCTCGGGTATACCATACACGTTGTGCCAAGCTATTCCGCTGACGTATATGGACATACGTCTGCAGGGGAAACACGACGTGGATCAAAAGTCTTTACAACACCTGGTCTGAAGAGTGCTTGTCATAGCTTTCAGATTCATCGGGATGGCCGACACAAGACCACTTATACATATTTCGTCCTTCAGTATCATGTATAATGGCTGTCCACTTGGTTGAAAACCTATATCAGCCAAGTTTCAACGTGTAATGGCTCTCGTCTATCAAGACATGACATTCGTTCAGACAAGTGTTGACGACGTTATCGTACATTCAATGACCTTGGCTAATCACGTTTGTCGTGTACGTCGTGCATTTGAAGCGCTCACAAGGACTAATCTCCTGACAAATGTCACTTTGTTCGCTTTTGCATTTATGACAAGGGTATATCGCTCGATAAGCGAAAACTCACTAATTTTCTACACGAGATTAGCAAGGATGTCCAATGGTTCCTAGGTGTTGTTAATTACTTCCATAGCCAAGGTTTCGGATATCAGTGCTCTTTTGGATGCTGCGAGAAACGAAGGGGCACTGGAATCTTTGTGTACAGATGTGCATGACAAGAGTTTCGCCAAACTCAAGACTGCCCTTACGGAGAATACTCCTGATTTGAACCAGCCTTCCTACGTCGAAACAGATGCCTCCAACTATGGTATCGGCGCAGTGTAGTTCTATATATCCGATTCATGGCTCGGTCACTTAGCAAGTCTGAACGTAATTATTATACAACCAAGCGTGAACTTCTCTCGCCGTCGTCTATGCACTCGAGAAATTCCACGTCTTTCTGTGTGGTAATCCTTTCACTCTCTATACGGATCACAAGGCTCTTTCGAACCTTCATACACGAGACACTAACAATCCAATGATGATCAATTGGCTGGATACTTTGCTGGATTACAGCTCTTATGTTGTACATCTGCCTGGAATTGATAATGGAGTGGCAAGTCGTTATGTATCCTATAGTGAAAGGTTCAAAGCCCACCAAACCTTTTGGTTGTCCAACTTTTTTCTGCAAAGTCCCTCTGAAGTGCTGCCTTCTTAAGCTTTGCAGTGCTCGTCTAGTATGGTCATTATGCGGAAAGGACCATGGCTTCATCGACAGCAGTTCCTTTGAACACTGGAAAGTTAATGGTGCAAGCTTACAGCCTAATGCGATTCAGTCTGCGAAATGCGAAATGGCAAAGACAGACATTGCAAAAAACATAAACCATTAAAGTAACTCGGCAGCACTTTGAACACAATGAATGGAAGAAAAATAAAGGAAACTGGAAAGACTTTGGGTAAGACACTGGCATTGTTGCTGTCCATTTTTGTTATTTACTGATTTCTGAGAAGTGCACTTGTTGCCCAAATAGAAAGATGATTAAATTCTTGCTCGAGCCTCTTCATCTCGACGATCGGCTCTCGCGATCTACCCTTCTTCACATGATAATATTGCAAAAGGGAAATAACTGAAGCAGTTCACTCCAGAGGGACTTAGCAGACATCCAGGACTTTCGTAAGCATACTGTGGAACTGGAGAACGAGATACAAATCTGTTCAACTAACTCCACCTTTTCCATCAGGAAACTATATTCCCATGTTCAGTCAGGGTTGTGACAAGACATATGCTAAAGACTATCCCCTCTTTCAACATGTGCGAACGGCACACCCTCATCTCCAAGTAGCTACACTGGGAACAAATTGGAGTAAAACTTGCAATAACATGATACTTTTTCAAGGTAAATTGCGAGATCTGTAACACAGTCCTTTCCTGTAATGACGAACTTTTAAAACATATACAGCTTTTGCATAATCCTGTAAGCAATCATTTAGAAAAAAAAGAGTAAAACAAGTGCATCAGGGTTTAACTAGACTCTTTTTATCTGAAGAAGCATCCTTTCCAATGTCGCTTCCCTAACTGTGGGAGAAGGTACACTCAGGAGAGTACGTTGCGGCGACACCAGACAAATGCTGGACATAATATATAAGTATCTAGCTTGTCGACATCAGATGACATAGGGCTTTCTTGTCGCTTCACGAACGCTCACTCCCCTACTGCCCTCGCCAAAGCGGATATAGTTTCGATATAAATGTCCATATCTTGTATAGTCGAATTTCATTGCCGCCACATCCAATAACAGATTATGAAACCAATTGGCAGTAACAGATACACATTTGATATATCCCCCATATTGATTTATTTATGCTATATATATGTATATATATGAAGAAAAAAAGCACATGGTAATTTGTACAATCGGATATGTATAAGCGAGACAAGAAAAAAAAGAGAATGAACTTAAGCACGGACATCTACCAGTACGCGTTGGTTGATACCACCAGCGACTGGCAGGTAGGTGCTTCCCATTAGATACAGATCGACCTCACGGGCGCACAGACGACCTTCGTTGATACCGTGGACAATCAATGACTGACCGCGACGACAGTCACCAGCAGCAAAAACACCAGGTACAGAAGTCTGGAACTTGCCCTTGGGAGTTTCAATGTTGGTTCTGCCGTCTTGCTTAAGCGAGAGTTGCTTGATAAGTGCTTCCTCAGGACCCAAGAAGCCCATGGAAAGGAGAACCAGGTCGGCCTCAAAGAATTGCTCAGAGCCAGGGATTTCCTTCATCGACCAGCGACCAGCATCGTCCTTGGTCCATTCAACACGTACAGTATTGATACCCTTGACGTTGCCATCAGCGTCGGCAACAAAGTTCTTGGACAGGACGCAGTATTCACGGGGATCCTTGCCAAAGTGGGCTTGGACTTCAGCATGACCATAGTCAACCTTGAAGACGCGAGCAAATTGTGGCCAGGGGTTGTCACTGGCACGAGTGTTGGGTGGTTGAGGCAAAAGTTCAAAGTTGACTATAGACTTGCAGCCGTGACGGAGAGCAGTACCAATACAGTCGTTACCAGTGTCACCACCACCAATAACAATGACATGCTTGTCCTTGGCAGAGAGGTAGTGACCATCCTTCAATCCAGAGTCTAACAGAGACTTGGTGTTGGCTTGCAAGAACTCCATGGCAAAGTGGATACCGTTACTCTCGCGACCAGGGATCTTGAGGTCACGTGGCCATGTGGCGCCAGTAGCTACGATGACGGCGTCGTTTTCGGCGCGGATCTTGTTGGCGTCAATATCGACACCAATATGAGCGTTCGGGACAAAAGTGATACCCTCAGCAGCCATCAGGTCAAGGCGGCGCTGGACGATCTTCTTGTCGAGTTTCATGTTCGGAATACCGTACATCAAGAGACCACCCATGCGGTCATTGCGGTCATAGACTGTCACCGTGTGGCCTGCCTTGTTGAGCTGATCGGCGGCGGCGAGACCGGCGGGGCCTGAACCAATAATGGCAATTTTTTTGCCAGTGCGTTGAGCAGGAGGGTTGGGCTTAATCCAACCTTCCTCAAAGCCGCGGTCAATGATGGCGCATTCGATGCTCTTGATGGCCACAGGTGGTTCATTGATGCCAAGAGTACACGAGTTCTCACAAGGAGCTGGACAAACTCTAATCAAGACGACAGTTAGTGCATTGATTGTAGAACCAATTCCAAGATTTAAATAACACACCTGCCTAAATGTAGATGTTAGCGTCTGTTTTTCATGGAACATGCAAGAATACAAAGGAGACTTACCAGTGAATTCGGGGAAGTTGTTTGTCATCAACAAGCGATCCAAAGCATCCTTCCAGTTGTCCTTGTAGACGAGCTCGTTCCACTTGGGAATAATGTTACCAATAGGACAGCCAGTGTCCGACTGGCAGAAAGGCACACCGCAGTCCATGCAGCGAGCAGCTTGTTCGTGAAGCTGAGGACGGGTCAAGCGGTAGTTGATTTCCTCCCAGTCGCGAGCACGCTTCTTGGAGTCACGGTAACCTTCGCCTCGGCGCTTGTACTTCATGAAACCACGGACCTTGTCAAGCTTGGCGCGGCGAGCCAAGATAGCTTCTTCATCCAGCAAGCTGTCCTCGACGTCTTCAACAACGGGTTCAGCGGCGGCCGCAGGTGCTTCGACCTTCTTGTGTTCGCACTCGACTTCCTTCTTGAGAGCAGCTTGTTCCTTTTCGGCGCGTGCCTTCATCAACAGGTTGCGGTACTCGATAGGCATGACCATGACGAACTTGGGCAGGTAAGCGTTGAAGTTCTTGAGGACACGGTCGGCGACTTCAGAGCCAGTGTAGTGGCGGTGGTCTTCAATCAAGTCGCGCAATTCGGCGATACGCTCATCGTCGTTCACGGTTTCCAGCTCGACCATTTCCATGTTGACGTTCTGCTTGAACGTACCGTTCAGGTCCAAGACGTAAGCAATACCGCCAGACATGCCTGCAGCGAAGTTGCGGCCCGTGCCGCCGAGGATAACAACACGACCACCGGTCATGTACTCACAACCGTGGTCACCGACACCTTCACAGACAGCAATGGCACCAGAGTTACGGACGCAGAAACGTTCGGCAGCAACACCACGGAAGAAGGCACGACCCGAAGTGGCACCGTACAAGCAGACGTTGCCGACAATCACGTTCTCCTCAGACTTGAAGACCGAGTTCTTGGGCGGGTAAATGGCGATCTTACCGCCAGACAAGCCCTTGCCGACATAGTCGTTGGCGTCGCCTTCGAGTTCAAAGAAGATACCAGGGGCAAGGAAGGCACCAAGCGATTGACCAGCAGAACCCTTGAGCTTCACGTGGATGGCATCCTTGGGCAATCCGTTTTCGCCGTGACGCTTCGAGACGTGGTATGAAAGCGTGGTACCCAGAGCACGATCCGTGTTGACAACGTCGGCTTCGATCACAACCTTCTGAGTCTTGTCGGCCAGCACGACCTCGGCCTCGTCCACCAAGTAGTTGTCCAGGCGGGTGTGGAGGTTGTGGCGTTGCTTGGTCACGCAGTAGTTGGCCACACCGGGACGCAGAGATTCGGCTGGAGTCAGGATGGGAGTCAAGTCGAGGTTGGCGGTCTTGTAGGTGCGGAGGGACTCGTTCACGCGGAGGTACTCGGCATGACCGACCATGTCGTTGATCTTGCGGAAACCGAGCTTAGCCATGATGGAACGCATTTCTTCGGCCAGGTAATAGAAGAAGTTGACCACGTGTTCTGGCTTGCCTTCAAACTTCTTGCGGAGCTCAGGGTCTTGAGTAGCAATACCAACAGGGCAAGTGTTCTTAAAATGATATACTGTGATGAGTTATCCCTGTTTTTTCGTAGACACATAGGATCGGGATAGATGGTGAAAACTTACCAAGTGGCACTTGCGCATCATGGTACAACCCAAAGCGATCAAAGGTGTAGTAGCGAAACCCCATTCTTCAGCACCGAGCAAGCATGCAATGACAGCATCGCGACCGGTCTTGATTTGACCGTCGGTCTGGACAACGACACGCCCACGCAAGTCGTTGAGGACCAGAGTTTGATGGGTTTCGGCCAGACCCAATTCCCAAGGCAAACCAGCGTACTTGATACCAGTCCAGCGAGAAGCACCCGTGCCACCATCATGACCAGAAATCAAAATGTGATCCGCGCGAGCCTTGGCCACACCGGAAGCGACAATACCAACACCGACTTCAGATACCAGCTTGACAGAGACACGAGCACGAGGGTTCGAGCACTTCAAGTCATAGATCAGTTGCTTCAAATCTTCAATAGAGTAAATGTCGTGGTGAGGAGGAGGCGAAATCAAACCAATGCCCTGTTGTAAAGAGCGCGATTAGTAAACATCAAGCCAATTGTGGTCTATTTTAAACTTACAGGAGTGGTCTTTCGAGTGCTGGCAATTTCTTCAGAAACCTTGGTACCCGCCAATTCACCACCTTCACCAGGCTTGGCACCCTGAGCCATCTTGATCTGAAGCTCGTTCGAGTCAGAGAGGTAGTAGCTGGTGACACCAAAACGACCAGAGGCAACTTGCTTGATAGCCGAGCGCATGGTGTCGCCGTTGGGCAATGGAATCGAACGTTCAGGCTTCTCACCACCTTCACCAGTGTTGGACTTGCCGCCCAATCTGTTCATGGCAATAGCGAGAGACGAGTGAGCCTCCATGGAAATCGAACCGTAAGACATGGCGCCAGTGACGAAGCGCTTGACGATTTCGGTCCAGGGCTCGACTTCCTCGATAGGAACGGGCTTGGCAATGTCATAGTTGAACTCGAGCATACCACGGAGAGTGCACTTCTTGATGGCTTCATACGCGTTGCGGGTGTAAGCATCATACGAGGCCTGGTTCTTTTGACGAACAGCGTCTTGCAGGTGAGCGATACCGTTGGGTTCAGCAATGTGAGGCTCGCCACCGTCGCGCCAGTGGTATTCCCCCGATTCCGGAAGTGAGACAGGCTGGACCCGGTTGCGGGTAGGATAGCCAGTCTCGTGCAGGGTCAAAGCATCGAGTGCGAAGATGTCAAAGGTAACACCCTTGATGCGAGAAGCCGTACCAGCAAAGCAGCGCGAAATCACAGAGTCATCGATACCCAAGGCTTCAAAGATCTGGGCACCCTTGTACGAAGCCAGCGTCGAGATACCCATCTTGGACATGACCTTCAAGATACCGTTGTCGGCAGCCTTCTTGTAGTTGTAGATGAGCGAGGCAGGCGTCTGGCCTTCGTGAACGGCGCGCTCGCGGTGCAACTTCATCATGGCTTCCATGGCGAGGTAAGGGCAGATGGCATCAACACCGTAGCCAAGCAAGACGCAGAAGTGGTGGACTTCACGAGCTTCAGCCGTTTCGACCATCAAGGCAATGCGGCTACGCTGCTTGTTGCGGACCAAGTGGTGATGTACGCCACCAGCGGCAATCAACGACGAAATAGCCACACGGTCGGCAGACACAGCACGGTCGGAGAGCACAACCACCTTGTATCCTTGTTCAATCACAGAAGAGACCTCGTTGCACACGCGCTCCAAAGCATCGACATAGCCTTGCACGCCAGCTGACTTGGCAAACGTAATGTCGATGGTGGCAACCTTCCAGTCGGGGTAGGACTGTGACATAGCCTTGACAGCAGCCAACTCCTCCATGGACAGGATAGGCGACTTGAGAAGCAAGCGGTGGCATTGCGATTCGTCGATTTCCAGGATATTGCCCTCAGGACCCACAGTGCATTCAAGAGACATGACGATTTCTTCACGGATGGGATCGATGGGCGGGTTGGTGACCTGAGCAAAAAGTTCACGGAAGTACTCGTAGATCAAGCGAGGCTGTTCTGCCAAGCAAGCCAATGCGGTGTCGTTGCCCATGGAACCCAAGGCTTCCTTGCCAGTCAATGCCATTGGGGTCATGATGAGGTTGAGTTGCTCGAGCGTGTAACCAAAGGCCTTGAGGCGAGGATCGGTGTTGACGGTGGTTTCGTCCAACTGGATCTCGACAGCCGGTGCCTTGCTCACCACGTCCTGCAAGGTGATTTGTTGGTTCTTGATCCACTGGACAAAGTTGCGCTTGGCGGCGGTCTGAAGCTTGAGTTGCTTGTCATCCACAATGACACCCTCGACTGTGTCGACCAGCAGCATACGGCCAGGCTGCAGACGTCCCTTTTGGACAATGGTCTCAGGATCCACATGCACGGTACCGACTTCAGAGGCACAGATCATAATGTCGTCCGAGGTGACGTAGTAACGGCAGGGACGCAGACCGTTACGGTCAAGAGAAGCACCACAGTAGCGACCGTCGGAGAAGGTGAAAAGCGCAGGACCATCCCAGGGTTCCATAAGAGAAGCAGCCCATTGGTAGAAAGCCTTCAGTTCAGGAGCCATGTTGTCGTTGTTTTGCCAGGCTTCGGGAATCATCATCATGACTGCTTCAGGCAGCGACAAGACACCGTTGATCACCAAGAGTTCCAGCACGTTGTCGAAGGCTGCAGAGTCAGAACCGCCTTCTTCAATGATTGGGTACAGGAGCTCAAGCTCGTCACCAAACTTGTCAGACACCATGACACCTTCACGTGAGCGCATCCAGTTCTTGTTGCCGCGCAAAGTGTTGATTTCACCTACGCAGCCACAGTCAGTCTTAGCTCTCTTCCTTCAACCATTCGGATAACAGAACTTACCATTGTGAGCACACCAGCGCATAGGCTGAGCACGATCCCAAGAAGGAAAAGTGTTTGTGGAGAATCGAGAGTGCACGAGAGCAAAGTGAGTAGTGTACTGAACATTGTTCAGATCGTGGAAGTATTGGTAGACCTGGCGAGGCGTGAGCTGACCCTTGTAGACGATGTTCTTGTTGGACAGAGAGCAGACGTAGAACCACTTGCGCATGGTGAGGGTATGAGTGGCATGCTTACGCAAGACATAGAGCTGGCGTTCGAAAAAGTGTTCGTCAAAGGGTTCACCGGCCTTGTGATTGGCGAGGACGACAAAAGGTTGCTCAATGACAGGTTCCTTGGACTTCGCAGCTGGACCAAGGATGGTCGAGTCGCGAGGCACAGAACGCCAGCCGAGAACACGGAGTTGCAGGTTCTTGGCTAATTCTTCAAAGACACGCTTGCTTTCCTCGGCAGTTTCGGCCTTCATGAACAGGTTACCGACAGCGTACTGACCCTCTGGAGGCAGATCGATGCCCAGCTCACGCTTGGTCTCGTTCACAAAGAACTGGTGAGGAATACCGGTCATCACACCAGCACCGTCACCGTCACGGATATCGGCACCGCTGGCGCCTCGATGCGTCATGTTGCAAAGAATGTAGCTAGCATCCGACAAGATCTTGTGGGATCGTTGGCCCTTAACGTGGACCATAAACCCGACACCACAGGCATCCTTTTCGAACTCGGGATTGTAAAGACCTTGGGCGGCAGGAATGGCTTCGGCCCAAGAGTTGTTGACAGCAGTAGTAGGAGACATGATTTTACACAGTAAAGAGGTGGATAAAGATGTATGTATGTACAGAAGAAGCTGCTATAACTGTTTGTTGTTGTTGTTGCTTTGTATGTATAGATGGGGGAATGTGTGTATATAATATAAGAGAAAGAGAGAGGGGAATAAGTTCTATAGCAGCAAGAAGCAGCAAGAAAAGAGAAAGAAAAAAAGAAGAAAAAAATTGTCCCTTCGATTTCAAGCCGTCTCTTTAATTGAGTGAGAGAGATCTATCGGAACCCATTCCTTTCCCGACGATCTGACGGTCCCTTATCTTCGGCCGTTGATGGCCAATCGATCTTTAGTACCCCATCTCTGCATTTTCTTCTCCAGGTCACATGCTTACTTTTTTCTACCCTATAATCCTGAATTCCGTTTCCAGGTTTCGCAATTTCTATTGTTTCAGGTCTAACCCCACGTATTATTCAGTGGTGAATACGTTGAATAAAGCAAATGGGCCCGGTATAACGTTTATCAGCAGACTCTGCATTTCTGTCGAATAGGAACAGCAAAGGCAAAACGTAAAAAAATCGCTTCGGAAAGACTCGTTATCAAAGCATCTTATCATCCACCAACCATTTTGCAAGAAGAGTCATTCTCGTTTTACCTAAAAGAGCAGGTCCATCCCACACCAACCCGATTAATACTCCGCCCATTCTTCATCCGAGTTTCCACGTAATAAGTGTAGCGTTCTTTTCTGACAATAGAGGTTTCGATCTCGGGTGCTCTGTATTTATTCCCACACTCGGCAACAATAACAAAATTCTACAAGTCAAATGATTAAGCACAAGTTATTATTGTGGCTATATTCTTTCGACCTCGCCCTGTGTCGAGTAAAAAGCCAGAGGTTTGATGGAGTACAACCATTTTTTGATCCGGACAGCCAATCAAATTGCTTTGATGCCGCTTATCAGTTGAATTGGAAAGATCTCTTTTTCTCCAGAGATCATCCCCACCCCACTTTGTTCCGGATCAGACCTATTCCAAGTGCATAACGTGACATGATCTGCATCCGGTGTATATGAATATAATGCGGTAAAGGAAACAGTTCGTGAATGAATGTTTTGAGACAGAAAGCTTAAGGAAAATGTTGGTAACTTTTTTCATGTGCTTTGTTTATCACGAGAGAGTTGTTTATCTTTTTGTGTAACTCGGGAAAAAAGCCTGGAGAAGACACAAGATCTCAGCAGGACCACTTTTGTTCATTTCTTTTCTTTTCTTTTTTTCTTTCTTTTTTTTTTCTTTTTTGATGGATACAGAAATCAGAATAAACCTGAATAAAGGCTACTATTGTAAAAGATGATGAGCCATATTTTTCGATCAGCATGACATGAAAGGGTATTATCTCGCGAAGAACCAATGCAAAAGTCTCATGACATTGCAGTTTTCGAGTCGCGGAGTAGTTCTGCGGTTCTCTGGACCAACCATGATCTCTATATGCTCTTCTAGGCGATGACTTGTCGTATTCATACACCGCAATGCCAGTACCGTGGCAATCCCGCGAAAGGCTCGTTCGAGATTATTCTACGAGGGCTGCATGCATGCACGTGTGGATGGATGTGGGTTACAGATATTTAGAATTCCGCACATGAACAGGTCTCAAGAAGCCCACTCGCGCTTGTTTTTTATCATCTTTATAATGGCCCCACATAACAAAAGCAAATAAAACATAGATATACAATAAGAGGATATTGTTTTTAGTGAATGAGCGACATGAAAAACAAGATTTGCATAAAAGGGAAGAAAAAGTATAAAAGGACGGGATCGCAAAAGAGAGAAAGACGTCTCCAAACTATATCATTCATTTTTGGGTATTTTTATGTTTAGCAGTCTCCGAATCGGTGAGGTTCGACGACGGTGGTGGTGCTATATTAGTAGAAGACGACGCATTGGAACCATCCATTCCAAACGGTGTTGGCTGATTCTGTGCAATACCATAGACTTGCGCTAAAGGCACGGCAGTATAAGGGTCTTGTGGTGATGCAAACGACAGTTGATGCGGATCCATCACATATTGAGCCATTGGTACAGGTACGGGTACAAGCACGGGCACCATCGTGGGTTCTCCGCTGGTACCTGCTGGCGCTTGCTGCTGATGCGGCGCCATATACACCGAATCATAGGTAGCTGGAGGTTGATTGCTCATAGTGCTACCACCACCTAAACTTTGCCGTAAGACAGAGGGAGGCACGGTGTTGCTCTTGGACGCGCGACGCGCAGCCAATGGGCTGGGTCGCTTGTTGACGGGTTCCTGCGCTGCTGCCGCTGCCATACCACTAGTAGCAGTAGTAGTAACAACAGGTTCTTGCTGTTGGTGTTGTGAACGGCGTACGAGATGGTGTTGATATCCGTCAGCATTTTGATGCCTTAAAAAACGTTCCAAGTAGTCGACAAGTGTTAAACTTACACCAAGCATACAATCCCGCTGCTGCTGCTGCATCGACGGCGGCGCAGATGGAGAAGCATTCTCCTGCACAGTAGTACCTTGGCCGTTTTCACCAACCATCGGAGGCATAGTAGCCATGGAAGAAGAAGAAGAACCAGGTACCACTACCTTGCCTCGTTCTTGCAGAGATGATGCACTTACTACTTCATCCTCCATCACACTGTCATAAAAACTCTTCATGTACGGATTGTTCGCTAATTCGAACAACTTTGACTTGTCATGTGCACTAGCCGAGGAGATCATCATGCTGTAGTTGGCCGCAAACTCGCTCAAATGGTTGTCAAAGAATTCTGCGCTGAATTGGCTAGGCTTAAGGCCGAGATTGCTCGCCAACGCTTCAACGTTGCTTTGAAGAGTATCAATGTCCTCCGAAATGGCCTGTACAGACCTGGACGCCGTATCCAATGTCTGCGAGTACGCTGTGATATGACCTGGAATATCCGTTGGCGGTGGATGATGCACGTCTTCGCTATTATTCAAGACAGTTGACTGGTTTGACACCGCCGGCGCATCCGTGCTGGATAACACTGAATAGGGCACAGGCCCGGCGCCCTGCGAGTATGCTCCTGCAGCACTTGTTGATGCTTCAAGACCTGCTGTACTCGCTTCAGTCGGATAACGCGAGTTTGGCATACGCAAGCGTAAGTTCGTCCGCAATGCATCATACAGAGCGCCAAGCGCCTTCGAGGCGCTATATGGTGTAGTAGACATACCCATCTTTCCTTTCTTATCATCATTGTTGTTACTGTTGTTGTCTTGCGAGAAGCTACTGCTCGTTCCCACACCAGCTAATGACGCAGCCTCTTCAATAAGCTTTCGGGGCACATCAGCTACACCCGCTGCAACTACAGTTTAAAGTGGGAGAAGAAAGGAAGTGTATCAGTATCCATGAGCAATCATCCAGACTCGCAGAAAAAACAAGGAGCACATTAGCGTCGTCAAAAAGAGATCTTGTCGTACAATATAGCTGCTGTAAGGGAACAACAACTATTTCCGCCAAGCAGCACAACCGAACCAGATTTTGTTCGTCGAACCGGCAAAAAGTTTGGTGACTTGAGTGGAATAACGGTATAACAGCATACCTGTAGAATCATGCATCATAGTTGTCGTCGCTGCTGTTGTTGTTGTCGTATTGCTGCTCCCCGGTTGATCATTCGACAGCGTGCTACACTCCTTGCTTTCCTCCGATAAAATAGATTTTTGCTTACTCATGCCCAACTGGTTATTATTGCGGTCATCAGAGAACACAGCGGTCAGAAACTGAAGGATCTTGGCCATCACTTCTTGATGTCGCTGATACTTTTCACGTGCCGATAACGTTTCTTGCCACAAGATTTCGTTATCTTGATGCAGATTCTTCAAGTCTGTGCTGATAGTCGCTTGATGCTTTCGGATCGCCGTGATATCTTTGACGATGGAAGCCAGACTGATATTCTCAGGTTCTTCATCACGGTCACGGCTTCGTTTACGAGAAACGAGCACCAACATGTCGGGCCGACCACGTTGAAAATGAGGATTGCTAAACTCCCATATCTCATGCTTTGTGTCGCTGATCAGGACACCTTGTTGCAGGTGAGGCACTTTGTGGAAGTCATACATGTTGAGTTGTCGTACAAACGAAGCGAACGTGTTGTGTTTGTAGAATCGCGGAAGCACTGTACGTGCAAACTCTTCATGTCTTTCGACTGTTATAGATAGTATGTTAGGATAGTTATCCTTTTTCCGCTCGTTTTATCAGTTGTTGTTACCAATAAAAGAAGCGCCATCCTTAGACCAACGAATCAAATCATTTGTGGAAGGGTCATCCACCATACTGGATCATGTATCAGAAATTTCGGTGTCAGTGAATAGAGATAAGGCCGCAGCAAACAAAAAGCTGTAATCACCTGTAAAGTTTGTTTAAGAAAGCCGGGACGTTGCGTTGGGCGGTCAAGCGCTGTGCGATGACACCTGGCGGGACAAGTGCAGGGGTCGTTGTAGTAGCAGTAGAAGCAGCCGTGGCAGTAGCGTCGGTGGTGACATCGTCAACAGGTGTACTGGTCGTGTCATTGTTGCTGCCTGTTGGCGCGGGGATCTGTCGTTTTCTACGTCCTCCGCGGCTTGATCGAGTTTCAACAGGTGTCAAAGACCAAGATCCTGAATCGGACGAGCTCGCACCGGAAAACTGGTTGGGTGACGATGTCTGCGACGACGAAATCGATGACGAGTAGGAACGCTTCCTGCCTGAAGTGGTCGTCATTTGCCGTCCTCGGCCAGCTCTAGCTGAACCGCGACTCGTCTGGGTCATATTGATAGACGACGAAAACTGCGCAACAACGAGATTAACACTGGACTTGGGAAAGTATATATATAGACAAATAAGCGTTTACAGTGGACTGATTATTCTTGTTATCTCTTGTTCTTTGGGCCAAAAAGTCTACATTATATTGTATCCAAAGAAAGAAAGGTGTGGTAAGCAAGCCCGGATTTTAAAGAGATGCAGAAAGGAAAAAATACATTTTTTTCTCAGTCGGTCAAAAAAATATGGTGTGGGTTGGGTTAAAGAAAGACGTGCCAGGAGCAAAGTGGAAGGAAAAAGAAGGAGGGAGAGAGAGAAAAAAGCCCGTTTCGCACAAAACTGGAAAAATCGCTTTTCTGACCAAAATGGGTCGAGATTCCATATTTGGAAACATCGACAAAATCACGCGTCTGGGCAAACAAAAACCGGCCTAAAATGGGGGGATCGTCCCAAAGTACCAGTTCCTTTAAAAAAGCAGCCTGTTTCAAGAAAAAATCGTCGTTTAGCACTAATCGCGATCAAAGAAACAATCAGCTGACTGTCCTTCTTGAAGAGTCGCATTGCTTTCTTGCTTCTCTACAATCTGTCTAAACCAATCAAAACAGCCCATGGTATCATCAGCGCCTGAATCGTACAAACAGAGACGTGATCGTGTCTAGGACAAAACTCTTCTTCTTGATGCCGCACAGATACTCACTCTCTCGTCTTCTTCTTTGCATTACGGTGTTCTGTCGCACCTACAAGCTATCAAAACGGAGATCGGGGTTCGACACACAAAAGAAAACTCGAATCAGAAAAGTGTGTGCCCTCGGCTGGTGTACCGGGTTGGACGGCGAAACCCGTACTGGAGCAAAATGGGTCAGTCCAAATGCGAAGATGTCAGTGACACTTGATAGGTCCTAAAGACCGTATTCAGCTGCTTGAGCGCGGCAAAAAGGAAACGAGACCAATAAAGGCCTTGAAACGCTAACTGTTATCAGTGATTGAGGGAAAATTTCGGCTCCTCATCCGCTGCAAGACTAAAGGCGCACAATAATGATCTCCTGAAAATGCAGCCTTGAATAAAGGAAAAAATGCACATGATGCGTGGGTTATAAGAAGAAATCGAGATCCTTTAATTGTGGGCAATGGGGCATTTTGCAGGTCGATACTTCTCAGGACCCAGTTCGAATATACAGTATCCATTTGGATAAACAGGCTCGTACAAATTGAACCTCGGTTCATATAACCCTTTGGAATTTGGCTTAAGAGGTGTCCGTACCTTGCTTTTCCATCGAGGGAGAGCAGCATGACGCAGTATAAATGCTCGAAGATACAATAATCGGTCGACCCACTTTTTCAGAGTTGGAGACGCTGGAGGGAGCCCAAAGCCAGCGACGTCGCGAGGATCGAGAATACAGGGTAGTACCTTGTATAGTACCTTATAAGCTAAGGGGCGAATAAACTTTGGGACTCGCGTCAGGAGATGCTCGACGGTGGGTTGCCCGACTTTCCAGTTGGTCTCTGCATATCGAACATGTTCTTTGGCATACGACTAAAGTTTAAGAAATGTTAGGCAAAGTTGCTCTTTTTTCCACTTTCTCTTGAGATTTCGATACCTCGTGGAATTCTTGCATCTTTTCCAGTGTGTCAGGTATATCCTTAATATTCATGCCAATCCCAATGTCGTACCAGACTCGGAAAATGGCCTATATATTTCATTGTCTTAGTCCGCTTGTTTCGCCCCGTCCCAATGCTTTGTTCTTTCCATACATTTTTCTCACGCTGATCGAGTTGTCTCCATTCATACTTGTTAATCCATCGAATAGGTTCAAGAATGAAAAGCGAAAGAGTGTAAAGAAAATCACCGTTCAGAATGTTGTATTTGCCGTGAATTTCATTCAACCGCGTCAACGCTTGTGAAGCCCTATGTCGCTGCCGAGAAACAATTTCCTCCTCGCTTGCATTCCGGTTTGTTCGTTTCTCTTCCTCTATATGCGGGTACGCATCCGATATTTCCAGCTTTTTGCAAATGGTTATTGTCCTCTCCTTTTTTCCTTTGCTTTTTTCGTGATATATTACCAGGATCAGTTCAGTGTCCTCTACTCTTTTGGCCGTCTTGCCTTTCTCGAACTCGCCAGTCGCACACAGCAGCTTGCTTATAGTCGGTACGGTATAAGTCTTGAACAATGCAAGCTCCAGAGATTGTCGAGCCAAGACTGTGATAGAAACCACAACTTAAATATTTCTTCCATTGCGGTCTCTCGCATACAGGGAACCCTTACAGGGAAAATCCTTCCTAATGGTCATGTCATATATCTCTTCAGCAATGGCTGGATCCTTCAACACGATATCTTGGTCTGGATATTTTCGGCGTATGGCGTTGATATGCCGATACCGATAAAAGCGAATAAGGAGCAGGTAACAGGTGGTCAAAGCACTCAGGCCGACAGCAGTTTTCGCTTTGTTTTCTTTGACCCAGCTAAGACCGTGCTGTGCTGCATCCGCCAAATGATCTGATAATATTACTGCATTGGTTTTCAACCAATCTAAACGATTTTCCATAGAGAGAAAAAGAAAGAAAAGAAAAAAAAGATAAGCAATGGCACTTCTCGCTGAGTCCAAAGGAGTGTTCTATATGCGTCAGCATCTCGCCGAGACTCCGACCGGTGAACAGGGTGTCCTCCTAGGGAATCACACCTTGAAGGCTTGGCGCCTTAGCCGAAGATTTCCAAGAAAGTAGGAAAATCCATGATTGATACGATAATTGGAGAGGGCAGGAATAGTCTGTATATGATTTTGTGTCGAAATGTCCCATAGAGGTCTGGCCAAAAAGTCTGCTCTTCCAAAAACCATTACCCTTGCCTTCCTTCTGAATTTCAATAAAAACGCCCCAAAACCTTTTAAGCAAAGCTATTCCTAACACCCGGACGTGTCTTCCTTCCAAACCCCAACTTTCCACGATGCCTATTGGCGAAATCAAGCGCTCTGACACACCACTATCGGTGAATGAAAGAGTCATGTTGACGAACGTTCACCGAGCTTTGAGGAGTCACGGAGATAAGCAGGGACACAATGACGGGTCGACAGATCACAAGTGTCTTCGAGGAGTATACACCATTGCGATCGTTGCCATTGAGCGCGTATGGAATATTGTGAAGAACTAAGTATGTAGCTTAGAAGCCTGTAGTGGTTGAAACGGAGTTATCACTTGGGAACAGACTACTTGAGCTCTTGAAATTTTTGCCAGATCTCCAGCAACAATATGACCTAGCAAGAATATGATTGGCTGGAAGAAGCAGCGGCCCGGAAACGGCACGAACACTCAGGCACGAAGTTATTAAAGAAGTGCTACCGAAAATTCGGTTGTCATTGTGCCTGATCTTCTATTTAAACGTAGGAAAATATGATCGGTTTGGAGAAACAGCGACCCGAAGACACGCTTTGGAGATGGAATCGGGTACTTAACGACGCGTGTATAAACAGTTGTTCTAGTGCACCTTTTGCGATATAGATTAGACCTGTAACTAGCATTTTAGCTATAGATCGGACAGGGGAGCCTACGATAAAGCGCCAAAGCCTTTATAAGGATAGCTTTTTGCCAAATTATATTGAGAGTACTCTTAGTGCCATTCCATAGATGCTGGTAACGTTACTGTGGCTACCATAGTCAGGATTACCCTAATCATCCATATGTGCCTATTTAATTCTGTCCATACGCCTGTGGAGGCTTGCACCAATTCTGCTATCAGTGGTTATGAGAAAGCCAAACATCCAGCAGCTGTCAATTTTCTAGAAACATGCATCTTCCCATAACCTTTGCGATAAGATGCTCTTTTGCAACACAAGCTCATTTATCTGAGTATTAATTGCAGAAAAGTTTCCAGGAACAGAATCCTGCAAGAGATCCGGCTATCGTGTATGAAAAGCCGAGCTGTGCTTACGATATGTAGCATAACCTCATACGTAATAGAGTTCTTGCTTGCAATATATATACATATATATATAGCACGACTGCAGCTAAAAAAAGCAATGCAACGGCGTAGACTTCGGCTAGAAAATGATGAAGATTTGCCAAGCCAATGCAATAAGATCACAATTAGCTGCAGATACTTTAACACGTTTGATGTCCATGAGAACCGTGATGGTCCCTTTTAAAGGATCGCACAAATGATGCAGGAAAAGCTAAACTTTTCCATCTTTTCCATAAAAGCAGAATTGATCATCACAATAGTATTGCGGTCTCAATTTTCAGACCCGCACAAAGTTGCTAACCTTTTTGCTCTCAAGACTGTGTGCCTGCGTACCTTTGTGGTCATCTCTTTTTACGTGCTATACTTTCCATTACCTGCGTAATCCACTTGCTGTACATCTAACTACCATTTCTGCTCCGAGTTCATTATGCATCGACCTCGAGGACGGAGCGTGTCACAAATACAGGACGAAGAAGTGAGTCTTTCCTTTCTATCGTTTGTCGTCAAATGTGGCACGAATAGAAGCGACATTGCAATTCGGCAAACGGCTTTTGATTCGGCTCGGTACGAATGGTTCCGTTACTGATCTTCCGTTTAGATTCCTAGCATTGAAGCTCAACACGAGTATATCAACCGTGTTCTTAAATGGAGTATTGCCGATTCGGAGCGTTTCATTAACTTGTTAAAGGCTCGGTAATCAGGAACAAAGGAGAACGGTATGCATAGACGAGATATTTTAACGCGCGTCCCTTTTTCCCTGTCAGCGTACAAGCGGAAGAAGCCTACGTCAAGCATTTAAGCAACATTAGCAAAATTCATGGGATACCCGGAAGCGAACAGTGCTATTGCTTTGGTGACAAGGAAGCGTCTTTCCGAAAAGCAGTCTTTCAGTATGAAGCCTCTATTGAGCATACCATTAGGCTGAGACGAGGCCTCATTGCATCCTTGAACGCAAACATCGACATGCTGACTGGCGTCAAGGTTTTTTACTAATAGCTGTTTGGATCAGATCCCCGTGGAATATACGACTCAGAATTCATTGGTTTAACCTAGGAAGCCCAGGAACAGCGTAGAAAGACAGTAAAAACTAAATTGGGCGAACGCAACCAAAATTACATTAATTTCAGAACAAAAGAGATAGTCAAGGTATTTGTTTGGTGGCCCGAAATATTATCATTATTTTGTACTGACGGTTGTCCGGGATAGCTTCAGAAAGCATACGTGAATAAATGCACTGAACTGCAGAATGCTCAACATATGCTTCAACAACAGCAGCAGCATGGTTTATCCGCTATCTCCAATTACGGGAGCGACCTAAGCCTAAAAGACGGTGATAACCCGCAACTGTCAACAGATGAACCAAGACCAAGATTATCGAGCGATAGTGGGAGAGATTCGGACTCAGTATCTTCGTTCAATGCAACAGAAACCTCGTTGAAGAAGAACATGGTCAATTTTATGAACCAGTTTGCGCAGCAGGCTCGGACACAACTCGCTCCAAATGCTGCCCAGGAAGTATCCAAACAGAACGCAAAGTGCGCGAAACTTAGCAATGAGATTGTTGCTGCTGGTAAGTAGAGCAAGTGAGATCATGCCAAGGTCGAAAGGAGAATGCCAATTTCCTGTTACTTGACGTCAGATCAGGAGTACCGTGAGGGGATCCGAGTGTTAGAAAAATTAAGACGGGAACAAACGACTGCTGCTGAAATCGCACTCAGGGTTTGTTGAATGCATCATTTGTGTTGCGTATTGTAATGACCGGTGGATAAAGAGCGTAAATATATAGCAAGTCGAGGTTGTATTTATGGACAAAACGTTGGCCATGAAAAATGCTTTGCGGGATATCTTGACTAAAGAGCGATCGGTAATCATGGACGAGTCGAGGGTAAATAATTGCTGTGGGAAAAAAGATAGCTCAAAGAGGCATAGGAAGCTAAATAGTTACTGTTTAGCTCATTGATTATTGTACAAGGGCCATGGAAGAGATCGATGGAAAAAGCGACATTTATCTCTTCAACATGGATTACAAAAGACGACGCTATATTACTCCTTCTCCGATACTCTATGATAACTTTTATTATGGGAAAGCCAAAGGCAAGATTTAAGGTGCAACTTCCACAAAAAAAAACATATGATGACTAAAAGTTGCGGCTGTAGACTTGTTATTCGGCATGTCGCTTACCGAATACGAAGCCGAGTATGGGCGATCCGTGCCTCTTTTGATTACCAAGTGTGTTAATGCCATTGAGAGCATGGGTGGACTCCAAAAGGAGGGCATCTATCGAATATCTGGTAGACAAAGCAACATCGAAGCGCTCAAGAGCGCGTTTGAACAAAACGAGCAAGGACTGGAGCTGGAAAGGACCAAATTTGACGTATTTACAATTGCATCAGTGCTCAAGATCTATTTGCGCGAGCTGAAAGAACCCTTGCTCAATATTCCCGTGCACATCCGAATGGAATATGCCAGTAGGGATAATCTTTTGTCAGCGAGCAAAAGCCAGCTACTAACACTCCTTTATCTATTAGCGGCTGAAAAACAACAGCGGCTAATTAAATTACAAAACAAACTCTCTTCGCTTCCGAAATCGCACCGAGATACACTTTATGTCCTCTTACGTCACATTTTTAGGCAAGTAAACTTTAAAGATTGTCGATCATGATTTAGTTTTGCTGACAACCTTATAGAGTAAACCAACATAACCAGGCCAACAAGATGAATCTGCAGAATCTTTCTGTGGTGTTTACTCCTGCTATATTCCAGGACCATAATCATGGCGAGATTCCTGGAGACTGGCGTGTCGACAGCGTTTTTGAAGACTTGGTCACTTACCACGATCGACTTTTTCCGAATACTGAGCAATATGCAGGGAATTACCAGCAAACATATCAGGCCGTTCCACAAACAGCTAACCCAAGTAGTATATCGGGCATGCTTCTCACAGCACCGCTGCCACCACCAAACTTACCCGCTATGGTAGAGGCACCAAGCACCGGATATGAAAATGTTGTAAAGTATATACCGCAACAACGAGATGTTCCTGCTTCGTACCCCGCATGTGAGCTCCCGAAACAACAGCGATCAGCTTCCCTGGGCAATCCAACCACTGGAATACCACCGCAAATGCGGAAGGTTCAAGAACATAATAACAATTTAATGCCTCAACAACCTCCTGTAACTAGACCACAAATTCCTCCTCTCTCCAATTTGTCTTCAGCACGCATTGTACAGGCTGCTACGACATCGGAACCTCAATCGAAAAGCCAAGTGATACCCGATAGAAATCAGGCGTCGATGGCGACAACGCTGATAGGCATGGCTGCCTTGTCGGGCGGGCTAGAAACTACGGGCGATGTGGCAGATGGAAGTATCCATGCACCAGTATCCCATACTACCAGGAGTCGGTCATCATCGACTTCACCTGCTGCATCGCCTACGGATGATGTATCACCAACTTCCGGTCGGCCTTTATCCGTGCACAGTAAAGGTGTGATACCGCCTCGTGGCGACTCACTACGGCAACAAATTGCCCATCAACAAATGCTGGCACAACAGCAGCAACAGCCTCCTCCTCCTCCGCCTATTGTCACTTCGACTCCGATTAATTCAAAAGCACCACCACCTCGACAATCACCGTCAGGACCTTTGACGCCTACCGTCGCGGTACCACACATGGCTCTGGCACATACTCCGTCATCAGCTGAAATTATGATCAATACTGCTTTTGCAGATGGTGACGGTGAAGAGGTATCATCAAAAGAAGAAGCTGAAAAGACACAGGAAGAGAAAGAAGAGCAACGCAAAAATACTACAACCACAACGACGACATTATCCAGAAGTTTGCACTTTTAGATTGTATGATCGTATAAAGCAATGCAAGGGCTTGCGTGCATTTTTACCTATTCTTTGTCGGATCCGAGTCAGTCCCTTTCGTGTACCGCGAACGGGGCGGGGCAGGTGCAGGGCTTGCAATGAACTGTGCAAGCGAAGCAAGTTACTATATCAGAAACAAGTGGCGCGTTTTATCTTGAGAGTTGCGGCTGTAGTTTATTTTTCGTTGGAACCATCAGGAGGACAGGGAAACACATGGAAATTCAGATGGGACCTCCTTGCAAGGTTTCTTCCTTCTCATAAAGGGGGTGGAAAGGGGACCGGTGAAGAGTGGATGCTAGGAAAAGTGCCAAACTTAACCTTTCCTCATATTAGATTATGCTTGCACGCGAGATATGAGTTTGGTAACGCAAGGCTATATATTATGCAGTCGAGTCACGTGTGGAGACATGGCACTGCGAAACCGGATTCTAAGAAGCATAATAGGGAGTAATTTTTATGCTGCCGCGATGCAGGTACCAAAGACAGGCAGCAATGGTGAGGACTTATTGCCAAATTTAATTCGGATGCTTATCCCCGTTTGGCTTTATTATGGTGTAACTTTATTGCAGCGTGGAGGGGGTGCTGTTCAATGGCAATCCCCTTTTGGACTATTTTAAAAAAGATAAAGACCCCGTCTTGATTTCTCCTTTCTTTTTTCTTTCTTCTGGTTTCCTTAGGTTGTGCTGAGCACAAATATGTCGTCTTTTCATTCACTTCAGCTTCAAGGATGGCTACTGAAGCAACAGAGGCATGGTCTTCGTAAATCATGGCTTCGACGATACTTTGTCTTGGATGGCGACGAACTACGGTATTATAAAAATGAGGTAATAAGGGAGTGTTCGACGACAGAAGTTTGATTTTCTAAATGAAAACTTTGTACGACTTCAGAATGACATCGCACCACAAGGCATGCTTCATCTGGATGAATATCAAATCGTTACCGACGTCATGCCCGTCTGTCAACCTTCGCTACTCAAAAAGCAACCATCACGACAATTCACATTCTTGCTCGTCTCAAATGATGAGGACAGAAAGAAGGATCTCTTTTTGCAGGCAGAAAGCCAGGAGGAGCTGGATGTTTGGGTGGATGCCCTGCAGCAGCAGCAACAACAGCAAGTCCATGAACCTACCAGCGTCCTTGACAAGTGGCTTGAGAGGCTAGACATTCAAACGAATATTGGCGGTCCTTCCACTCAAAAGTACCAGCATCACCGAGGAGACTCTACAGGTTCATCATTCCTCCTGTCTCCCAGGCCAACCACGCAAGAACCTTCTTGTCTTCTCCGTGGACAGCATTCCATTGAATCCATCACAAGCACATCAAGTTCGCGCTCAAGCATCCGATCGTCCTTTACCGAAAGACGCCGTACATCCAATCCATCTACCACCACCTCTTCTTCTTCTTCTTCTACGTTCAACAATACTAGTACTAAATTCTTGTCTAATCTGTTTCAGCACTGGCCCCGACCATCATTCAAAACACCGGCTCGCGACGTTGCTGATGACGAACACCAAGAACGCCCTGTTGATACCCCTCCGCCTACAGTTTCGACCACGAACCCCATGATCATATCTCCCATCATTCATCCAAGCGAATACAATTCCGCCATGGATATTGCAACACAACAACAACAACATCATCGATCCGCTTCCTCTTCCTTGACATCTAGACGTAACGTCCAAATCTCGCCTATCACTTCGTCTTCCCGGTTGTCCCGTGGACGATCATGTTCTTCGCTGGGCCAGTTGACAGCAAGAAGAAAGACTGGCGAACAATCCCAACGCTCTTCCTTCTGCCCTCCGTCGTCGTCATCATCATCATCATCATCATCATCGTTCCCCAGAGCCTTGACTTCACCTTCTTTTGACCTTCGGCATGCATAGCATAAACCAAAAAAAACCTCTATATACCATACATGTACATTTCATTACAAAGTAATTGATTAATTATAAAGAAGAAGGGGGCTTCAAGTTTTTAGCGTATTTGGCATCAAACAAGGTGTAAGAGAGTGTAATGGTATTTACATCTTTCATGTAAGGGTCCTCAAGGAAATCAGGGTCAATGAAGAAGAAGACGGGCATATCCACATCTTCTCCGGGCGCCAACCGCTGCTCTTCAAAGCAGAAACATTGAATCTTGTTGAAATAGGATCCGGCCCGATGCGGCGTCACATTGTACGTTGCGATACCCACCACGTCTTCCTTGGCATGGCTCTTTGCGCGGTAAAACGTCAGCGCCGTCTCGCCAGGCACCACATAAATCTCGCGCAGTTCAGGCTTGAACGACCACGGTAAGGCATCCGATGTGTTGCTCTCAAACGTAATACGTATCCGTTTTTTCTTGTCATCTTCCAAGGGCACAAGACGCTCAGGTGTAAACCGCGAAACATCCGTCATGGGCGTCCCGCTGTATCCCGTGCTGGCACAAAATAACCGGTATAACGGCACGGCCGCATAGGAAAGTCCCAACATTGAAACGAAAATCGCAGCTGCGTACATGCCAGCAGACGCATTGCCCGTATTGCTGTTGCTCTTCTCCCCTCGAGGAACATTGAACGTTAGATGACGACGACTACTTGTGAAGGTCTGAAACCGTGGCTTATGGAGTGGTAACGGTCGTGGTCGCAAAGTACCACGTAGCGCGTGAAATCCAAGAAGCATTACGAATCTGCAACTGTCAAGAAAACATGTACCCTGCGCCGGAGAGCTTTAACGAAATTTCAGGTCCGCAAAAGGTCATCCGGCAGAAAAATGTAAACAAATGTTGTGATTGGCTTATGAAACTCACTCAAAAATGTAACTGCACTCATTGCTCACAAGTCAGATCAAATCAACACAACAAAGGAGGATTCTACAAAACGACGACGAGCTCGTCTTCTTTTTTTTTAGATCATCAAAAATGAACAATACAGTTTTGCAATAAATGGACAGAGAGATAGAGAGCGTGAAAAGAAAGCTTTTCGTTTATTTGGGGGCTTCCTTGTCTAGAAAAGAGAAAAAGAAGCGCATAAATCAGTAAAGCTCCAGGTTAATAACAGTGAGTTAAACGACTTACAGGCCAAAGCGTGTTCTTCACCCATGGCGGAGACAACAGTGACAAGCAATTCCTTGCCTTCATCAAAGTCATTCTGCATGTTTTCACCGACTTCACCCTCAGGAAGTTTGACATCATCCTTGGTGCTTCCGTCTTCCAAAAGAAGGGAAAGGAAACCATCATCAATGTTGATCAATTGGTATTCCTTGCGAGTGACGTTGGGTACATCCATGTTGTGAGTCGAAGGGCAGAGATCTTCAAGTTTCCTGATATAACGATATACATGAATACTTGTCCTCCTGTTCCTCCTCCTCCCTGATTGAATACTTACTTGCCAGTGAAGATGTCAATACCGACCAAGTGGACCTTGGCGTGACCGTGCTTGCCAGTCTTGGAGGTCGACATTTCGACGATCTTGCAGGGACGACCCTTGATGACGACATGACCGTTCTTGCGCAGAGCAGAGCACTGCATGGGGAAGGTGAGCGAGGCACCGGCATCAGCCTTCTCAAAGTTTTGATCGTGGTGTTCGTCAGACATGCTGTTAACAATATATTGTGAGCCAAAACAAACCACTTGCTATCTCATCAAGCTGTCTACTTACATTAAGGACAAAGGGTCAGGTGAAAACGGAAGGAAAAAGAGGAAGAAAAAAAAACTCGGTCCCTTTGCCATAAAATTTTTCATGATTCACGCGGAATTTGAAATCCATTACGAGTCGATGCAGCTGTCTCGAAAGCCACAATTGCTTTTGTTTCAACCCAGCAAATCGACAAGAGATGGTTTGTATCTAACTAGCTTTCTCGAGATCGAAGCATAATTCTGGATGGATAATATGTGGGGAAATCCTTGCAAATAAAGCGTCAGGATTTTTTGTCTTCTGTGTTCGCCACATGATCAATCGACGTTACGCGAGCAGAGTATTGCTCTTTCTTATCATAAAGCACGGTTATACATTGTATGATTTCTCAATCCTCTTTGAAGATGCTCTGGAATCGATGGCTTGTCTTGCTGCCCGGCTTGACCGTCTGGATCTCGATTCGCCGTTTTCTGCACCGACTTTACGCATATACATACTGTCAATCGGGTACCTGGACCCAGGGTCGATAGGATATTCCTTCTTTGTGTCCGAAAAACGCGAACATTGGATGGATACGGCTGTCGGAATCAATGTTTTCTGATGGTCTATTCGATGTCATTCCTCTGGCCGGCTTTGGAGCGGATGCTTCGATCAGTTTGGTACTGCGACTTGTTTATGGGAGAAACGTCCCTTAGCCATCTTTATACTTGGGTTTGGCTCATTCCTACACGGTGGAATCGCGTGTGATATTCAATAAATCGAGACGTAAAGCAGGCAAAAACAACGCGTCGAAGAATCGACGCCATTCACCCAGGATGGTGACCTGTCAACGCTCATACTGCGCTCCGATGCGCATATGACGACGAGGCAGGCTTGCCCTGATTCTTTGTCGCCGGACACGAAACCACAAGTGTCGCCTTGTCATGTTGCCTGTGGGCTTCTGGCGTGGCATCCAATCTAACATGACAAACAAAGTGAACCCCCCCTTTTCGCTTCGGGTTATGACCACAAAAGCTACATATAAAGATGTCCATAATCTTCTGTGCTCAACGATGTATGCAAGGAGGTCCATGCGGCTTTCGTCCAGATGGAAGATAGGGTTCTGCAGGGTCTTTACGTGATCCCTAAAGGGATACTCATCTTTATGTAATGCGTCGTGACCCTGCAGTGATAGGGCCCACACCCTGACTGGTTCCGCCCAGCTCGCTGCGGTAAACACACTGTTCCTAGCTGGAGGACCCCACAGTGTATCGGATACAGATTCGGTCTTACATAATACAAGATCATCTGGGCTGTTCCTATACCCCAGCTGATGTTTACAGATGAGCCAGGCTTCGAACCAACACAGAAGCAGCAAGTTACTCTGCATACTCGTCCCAGTAGTCCAATGAGAGATAAACTTTTCGTCCAGAAGTTTATTTCGACATTAAAGATTTGACCCGTATATACTATGACAAAACAGGAACATAACAAAACTTCAAGATACAACTGCTGATTAGGATTGCTGACGGCAGCAGTATGATGGGACCCATCCAAAATGCTGGCCTGTCTCCAGTCGACCATACCACCACTCTGGGTAACTGTTCTCTGGCGGCTTGGAAGGCAGCCAGATGTGAACCACATCACCTTGGTGCAGACTGAGCCGTTCTGGATGCTCTGACTCGTAGTCTTTAACAGCGACGCACCGAAACGCCGGCTGAGATTCACCAAATAGAAGGTCGCCTAAAGACATGGACGAAGAACATGGGTCTTCTTCCGCTGAGCTACTGAAATAGCTGCTGCTGCGGCTGCTGCTACTGCTACTCCACCCAGTTATGATCATGCTTTCGCTTCTTCTCCCGACAACATTCGCACTGCGACCAGATTCACTCAGTATCGAGGAGGATACTACGGAGATTGGTCTCTGACCTTGTCCGATGTTGATGAGAATCAAGTGCGTCCAAGGCATCAGAGCTTTTTCATGGTTTACCTTTTCGTTTTGCACCGGAAGTGACCAGGATTTCTTGCCAAGACACAAGCTTATTACTTCTACTACTACCACTACTGTTACTACTGCAGACACTGCTTCGAGGTTCTTCCGAGCGTATTTTCTGAATCGCTGTCACGTTATCCAGACACTCTTGGACCGCCCGCATATGCTCATGATACTGTTGGATAATATCCGTAGTAGTGATATGACTGTCGATTATTTTCTTGTTGGTTAACTGACTCCAAGCATCCCGTTGAACTCGGTACACGTGTGCTTGGATAGCCGCCCATTTTGGGATAATCTTTGCACTGAAATAGTCTGCGACCAGGGACAAGAAGCGAGGCAATTCTTCGACCAATTGAGCGTGGATAGCTTCATATTCTTCCCACCGGCGATCCAGTTCTGCAAGCAGTTTTGTACGCTGGGCAATGACTTGACCAGGCCGCTCGAATAACTGGAGATAGGCTGGAATATCATTGGATATCAGCAGATTCACTTTGTTATCCTTGGGAAGGGGACACTTTAGTAGATTTTTCTTTTGTGGTTGACTTTGATGAAGAAGTAGTGTATACCATTTCTTCAGCAGAAACGAACACGGCTTTTCGAAAAGACGTAATGGGCTCCCATGGTCCGTAAAAGTCTTCAAGACTCTCTGCAAACATATTGAGCTGACGGCCATATTCTTTGACGCGTTCGATCCAGTCGACTGCATCCCGTGCCAGTTGATGTGCCACAGCCTGCTGGGCCTCAAACTGTTGATGGAGCTTTTCAAAGAATGCATCGTGGTTCAGCTTATTATTATTAGGCTGCTTTCGACGTCGGCGTGCAATGGTCTTGTTAAGTCCCTGTCTTTGCTAATAGCGTCAATGCAATGACTTTCTTGAGAGCTCACGCTCTGTTCGTACTTACACGACCTATGTAGAAAGACCGAAAAGTTGTCACCAATACCAAACTTTAGATTTTCTGTAATTGGGCTTTTTGTTTTACCTACGTTATTAGAAGAAGGAGAAGAAGATGTATCTGCCTTGTGCTGCTCACTCATAATCATTTCAACAATATCCTTGCGACGTTTCATTTCGTTTATCCGGTCAGCCACCAGTTGCACTGCTCTAGCTGCTGTGTCGAGTTCCAGACTTCCAGCGTCCCCAGGCGACATGAGTGACAGCATTTCCTTTTAGCATAACATTAGAGACCTCCTCCTCTCTCTTGCCCTTTTCTGACTTACTTGCAACAATAGAGGATATTTCAAGACACGTTGTACGGGCTTGATCAACAGGCTCGGTAAATCCCAGCTCGTTGTCCGACCCTGAATCTCACGGTTGCATTGCTATATATTTCCCGTTTAAAGACTCCTTCTTTAAGCACTCCATTTTTCCTTTTGGCGAATACAATACCTCGAGATACTCGGCAACCGCGAGCCTCGATTCTTGTGCGTGTCTCAAGATGCTCAAGGCTTCTTCGTACCGTTTGCAATATTCAGAATACACTGTTTCCATGGAGGTCGTCTGAAGACGAAGAAGCGAAATGAGACCCTCGCTCTTTTTCTGTTTCCGTGCAATTACCCACCATGCTAAGAAATGCGCGTGCCAGCGCGTCAACCGTCTTGCAAGTGGATACGAGTGGTACCCAGTCGTGTTCGAGCGCAATGACGGGCCCCAGTGGACCAAAGATGCGTTTGCATTCACATGGCGTGAGTGGATTATGCTCAGGCTTTTGCTCAAAAACTTGCCGAGTAAGCTTAAGGTCATGAAAGTAACTGTGTTCTGTGTCAATGAGTTCCTGAATCACGCGTGCGAGCTTCTCTTTGCGTCTTTTTTCGGCATCCTGGAGCTGACTGCTACTCGCCTCCGATGAAGATCGCGACAATAATGCTGTCTCATAGTACGACTTGGTCGGTGACGACGGTAGCGACGAGCTCGTGTTCTGCTGTTGTTGCTGTTTGAACTTCGCGATAATGGAGAGTTTCGTCCGTAACCGTGATACAGGTCTGGGATGATGGAGGCTAAAGGATGAAGACGAGGTGGCAGCGTCAACATGGCGATAAAGGCTGTTGGGTGCAGGAGTAATGGATGAGTTGTGGTGAAGATCGTTTCGTGGAACGCAGATATCGCTCGTTGACGTAACGAGAGTATTATTCTCAGAGACGGATTCGTCCCTTGTCAGGCGGTTTGTGCGCGGAAATATCGTCATGAGCAATAACGATAAAGAAGTGGATCAAAGGGAAAGAAAAGAAGAGAAAAGGTATTATTCTTGTCAAACATTATATCCTCCTGGAGTTTCCCCTTCAGCTCCCCTTTCCCTCTCCTGCTTGATCCAGCGTATATTCTCTGCATATCCGCGTTGACGCTATATTTAATAAGGAAAGTACTGAGTAGTAGAAGCCAAGCTATTTATAATGGCCGGCCGTCCTCTGGGCAGTCCGTGTCGAGGGTTTTTTCACGGTCTTGATCCTTTTGAAACGGGACTCCCCACAAAAGAAGGAAAAGCCCGCCCCTTAAGAGCTGTTCAGCACCTCCTTAATTTTATTTCAGATTCAATAATGGCTGTAAGTAGCGTTGAGTCGCATCTCAAGATGCTTGGCTGCCGTAAGCCTCTCGTCTGTTAGCTTCAACGTCTCGAGTTGTGGGATGTGTCGACTCAGCACTGGTTCCAACGTAGCCTGCCCACCTTGGCAAAAGTAGGCCATGCTGTACCGTGGTTTTATCTGAGTCTCGGGCGTGAAAATAACTCTGTGTTTGGTTGAACGAAGCACGTTGTTGGTCCAGTATTCGAGGCAGTCGCCCAAGTTGACCGTGACACAATCATCCAATACAGGTGCATCCAGCCAACGTATGTTCTCTTCATCGTCGGGTGCATCTCTGTTGGCCTGGATCTGAAGTCCTCCCACTCCGTTTTGAAATAGAAGCGTCAAGGATCCGTAATCTGAGTGTCTTTGTACAATCCTTTTTAGCTCAAAAGGCTCTTTTCCATCTGAGCGATATCATTATACCTGCCAATCCTGATATCATCCGTCTCATGCGCATTCTCAAGAGCGGGGTAATGCAGCACGCGAAGAACATCGTTTGAAGGCATATCATAGGCGTGGCGTTTGGAAAACCAATATCGGCCGCCGTCTGATTCTGGAATCTAGACCACGCAGTATCGCTCAGCGAGACAGCCTACACTATTAATCCGATGTGTATATCTACCTCTAGTGCGATCGCCAAGCACTCGAGGATCTGGCAAACAATTGTGTGGCAAGACTGGAATTATTTAGCCTCTTCTGCCAAGTAAACACGGTTCTCTTTTACTCACCCGAATAAATTGATTCATTTGTTCTTTCTTGTCAGCAAATGCGGGAGGCAATATCTGTGATGGCTCGTTTCCTTTGTACTTTGCAATATGAAACGATCTAAATGTTGCAAATGTCAGCTGCACGTCTCGAGGATCGAATTGGACTCACTCTTTGTAATCGCCTCGACTATAGTGTTCAGGATCCACACTATGCAAAGGGGAGAGGTTAGCATAATCGTCCAACTTGAGAGACTCATGTGGGCTCTGTTCTTACGCTTCTTGCCGAACTGCTGAATAGCCGATATTGTCCTTCTGAATGGCATATTTCAATTTCTCTCCCTTGGACATATCAAAGAACTCCTTGCTCTTTTTGTTGTGTTAATATGGATCACTAGTCGACATCCACACAAAAATCCGTGCGAAGTTACTGACCATTTCAAACATAGCCTGGACTTGACCCTTGTCAATTCCAAAGTTGCGCAAGTAAAAGAAACCGACATTCTTGGCTGCGTCCAGGATCAACTGCGCACACTGTGTGGGATCAGTGTCAAAGAGCGAAAAGTCAATCACTGGGATACGTGTGATATCGTCGACTGCCATGAGGAATAACAAGAAGAAAGAGATAAACCGATGACTCGTTTCATTCTGCTTATGTTTATCAGTGTTAGCCACATTGTTTCATGCATTGCATAATGCTTCAAGTTTAATACTCTCACAGCAAAATGCCTATGAGACACATTACGATACAATGCGTCTGGTCATCTTCTCTTCTGCTTTCTGTCTCTTTCTTTCATTCTAATAGCCATGTTAAGTGAACTCTTCAGATTCGCTTATCATGCCATTGTGTCACCTGGCCCCTGGGTCCAGCAAAAACGCTTATCTTATCCCTATGCCTGGCGTATAATCTATGATAGTTGTTATTGCAGATACCAAGTACTTATTTTCTTCTTATAGGCTGGATTATACGAAGCATTTAGACATATTGTCTAGATGCGCATGATAGCATTCGCCGTGATAACCGATGTTCAGCTTGATAAAACAGCTTGCTCAGTCAACATACCAGCCAGGCCTTTGAAAATGGGCTGTAAATGCATCTCATCGGACCAAGCACTGCTGCAACTAGGACATATGCAGTTCCAAGTAGATATTATAAGATCATTGCAGTAACAATACGAGTTCTTTTGCACAGGGTTTAGAGTTATAAAAAAACGAAGGTGATAGACAATGACACTTCCAGGCGACGGTAAAAAGTTGCCAGGTGTTTTATTGGTTGATTGCGCTGCAATTTGCGCAGGAGTCGTGTTCGATTGGCTAGTATACAGACTAGTGCAAAAGTCTGCTCAATAAACAGTATACTGTGAGAAAGACAGTTTTCTGGGCAGCATATAGTTTTGCACACAGTAAGAAACGATAGCGTAAGTACATCAGTAGCGTTTGGTAAAAGTGATGCGAAGGTCAATGGGACCTATGAGACCAGCCGAATTGGTAATCAATCCATCCTTGTGGATACTGTCTTCTGGTAAAGTCCAGGAGTATTTTCTCACTATTTGAATGCAAATGTCAGCTACCTTCTTTCCACTCTGCATAAAAGCAAGAAGCTTACACAACATGGATAGCAGGACCCGCTGCTCAGCCAAACTAAAGTTCATTCCAATACACTGACGTCCGCCGTTGCTGAAGGGTAACCAGGCCATGCCCTCCTGAGACTCGGCTTCACCGCCGGGCGCAAATCTGTCCGGATTAAAACGGTAAGGATCCTTCCAGACCTTTGGGTTATAGTGCATGTTACGGATATCCACCGCAACTGGGGTGCCCTTGGGAATATATACGCCATTAAGGTCCGTATCTTCTTCAGGAGCCCGAGCAAAGATAGCAGAAACAGGCGGTGTCATACGAAGAGTCTATAATAAAGGTTAGAGTCCTTTTTTCTTTAGCTTGCCTAATTCATTTTTTTTACCTCTTTCATGATACAGCTAATGTACTGAAGCTCTTTGGTCTGTTCCACAGTGGGAAGTACGTCCACAGGCTCAGTGCCGAGTAGCCGCATGGCTTCTTGACGTGCTTTTTCTTGAATATCCTGTTGAAATCATGTCAGTTTATGCGAATTGTGTATTACCCTCTCTTTCTAACCTGGTGCTTGGCAAGATAGTATACTGCATAACTCAACGCATTGGCCGTTGTGTCGTGACCTGGGTTTCTCAGAGTTAAAATGTGTAACAGAACACATTGATCAAGGGGTTCAACTTGCCAGCTACGAAAAAGATGATCAAGTTACTCTAAGAAAAAAAAAGGAAGAACTTAGAAGCATGGATTTTAACAAATTCTAAATGTCCCAAAAAAGTACCATCAATTCTTCGTTGGAGAGGGCACCTTCACCCAGCATTTCGCTTTCAATCATTAGCGTCAAAAGGTCCTTTTCGTTGTCGTTCAGATTTACGTTGCCCGTGCGTTCCTTGAGGATGGCGCGCTTGTTGGCAATCACCTCATCAAGCATGACCAGAAACTTGTCCAAAACTTGGTGCAGACGTCTGCGTTCTGGGAACAAGAACAAGAGCTTGCGTTCAAGCCAAGGAAAGAACATAAAGACCGGATCCTTGACACCTTCGAACACGCTGTGGTAGTATTTTGGCCAAACTCCCTCCGGATCTGCCAGACTGTTGAAGTCAAACTCTATGTAATACTTAATGAGTGATCTTTGTACCACTGATTGTCAATGCAATTCATCTTACCAAAGCCGGCTAAACCGATAATGTCCAGTGCCCAGCGAGTCATGAGGTTACCCCAATCCACAGTGACGGATTCCGATGGGCTATCTATTACCGCAAACAACTTTTGGGTCATTCGTCCGAATAATTGGACAGGCATTGAACGATGGAAAGCAGGATTCAAGATCTATAAATCCATTAGATAAGGGTATACAGAATTGGGAAAGCCTCTAACCTTGCGTTGCTTTCGCCACTCGGGAATGTCGCTGACAAAGACCAGATTGCGCCCAATAACCAGCCTGTTGAACAAGGTCCCCTCGCGGCCGGGATTAAGATCAACTTTTGTGAACAAGTCTTATTTCGAAACTATCAGAAGACAATTTAGGCTGCGGGGAAAGGAAGGGACTCACCTAGCTTTAGCAAAATTCGCTTGGCGGCTAGTGGATTGGCCACAAAGACCGTCCATCCAGGACGATCCAAACGCTAAGAAAAATCTGTTGAGATTGCAATTCCCCCAAAGCGGTATATATATATATATATATA
>JSYX01000106.1:0-74817 GCA_000787465.1 Thermomucor indicae-seudaticae
GCTAAACATCGTTTAGTAACAACGGCGAAATGAAAAATGAAAATCGTGTAAAATGCTCACTGCCAGCAGCGCCAAAAGATTTTTGCTTCAGCGCAAAACAGACGGAAAAACCCAGTATTGCCGTGGTGATTTCACATGATGCCTTGCGTTGGTGCCACCTGCTCCGCAGGAACGTTTCACATGGCATGCAGACAATTTTTATTATTCTCCTCTTTTTTTTCCTTTTGCCCTTTTCAATCATGACAAACCTAGTTTCTTCAATTGTTTCGCAAGCAGACAGACTTCCTATTGTTGGTACACCAATTAGTAGTGCAGCTGCTATTTGGTCTCAGGCCTACAAAGACGCATCATCATCCGTCTATGATCAAAGTGACGTTGTTAGCTATCGACTGGCAGCAGCCCTACGATATGCTTCGGCAACTCCACCTCCACCGCCCTATGAAAAAGTGGCATCGACCGCAGCACCTTCCACGCTAAGTCGCTTGTCCAATTACGTCTGGAAGAGATATGAGAATAAGCCATCCGTCACCGCCGAGAATGCGGTTGCGGTTGTCGACAGGAAGCAAGTGGAACAAGCCGTGGCACTCATCAATATCGCCACAGAGATGGATCAGTCTGGTAATCGGCAAATGGCTTTGGACCTTTACATGATGGGCCTTGACCGCATGCTGTCTGCACTGCCACGTAAGCCATCACCCCCCGCAGCATTACTAAAGTTACTCAATCACACTCATTTGTAAAGTTGACGTGAGTCCTGATGCAAAAAGGGCTCTTGAAACCAAGATAAAGGAGCTCAAAGATCGTAATCATTTGGACTTGGGAGATCATCCAAACATCGTCTTGTTGGCGGATGAAGAAGAGGAAGCAGCAAGAAACAAGCTGAACAGCTGTAGAAATGGTGGTCTTTCGGATATCCTGGTCAACGCACTGGTTTATGGTGCGGTGGCACTTAAAAAGAGTCCACTACCTGGTACGTAAGCTCCTTCTTCCCATGAAATAACAAGGATATGACTGAACCCCGGGGGATACTTGTTCAGACATGATTTCTTCAGTAATCGCCTGCGCCAAGGCGGGGCTTCGCGCTGTGGATGACTCTTGCCAGATACGAAAACGCACATGGGACATTGCATCGCATGGTATCGCAAAGGCGGCTGAACTCGACCGGCAGTATGAAGTGCATCAAATGTTCTCCGACGCCTTGTACACCGCCTGCACAGCGCTCATCAAGGCTGGAATTGCATATGCTGAGACACCCGGGTACAAAGAAAGTCGACAAAAAATACATGAAACGATTCGCCACCCTTAAAAGGCTTGTTAGCCCTGCTGTTTCAGCACCCATGTTACCATCACGTTTGTATATCGCTTCTCCTTTAAACATCATCAATGCGTTTGGCAAACCGCATCATTTTGCATGCTCGCAGAGAACCGTGTTATTCACAATGACAGGGAAACGTCGATTAATGCAACGTCCTCTCCTACGTTTCTTTGGCTAATTCTAAGAATAAAATCATATCATTATTCCCAGTCGCTGTCGCTGTCCTCTTCGTTCTTCTTTTTCGCCCACTCTTCGTTATCAGCCTGAGAGTCCAAGGGCGGGGAAACCAGACTGGCCTCTGTGGATACTGGCTCGGATATGTTACTAAAGTCTGTGTCTGAACCTTTTCCGTCGCTAGTAGCTTTCGGTTTCCGTTGTTCTGTCGATTTATTGACTTCTTCCTCATCCGAATCCCACTTGAAGTCAGCCTCATCGTCGTCCTCGACGCCTAGCGAAATGTACAAGTTGGGTACACTGCTTCAAAGCATGCAATAAGACAGGGTTACTCTACCTTTTACAATCAGCTGCCGCTTTTGCTCGTCCTGCTCTACCTTCCAGACGTGGTAAAAGTAACGTTGCCAAAAGTCTTTGTAGCTAACCTGGGTTGGTACTACATTGATTATGTGAGCAAGAGCCGAGAACGGATATCACGTAATATATGGGGGAAAAAGAATGTATTACCTAGTTCATTCATCATGTTTCGGGTCTCTGGATAATCATCCAACAGCCTTGCAATTTCATCGGTATATTCTTCAATATTGAAGCCTGCATTGAATGTTTCCAAGACCTTTTTGTCGGCATCTTCCGTCATTGTACTTGCGGGATCTTTAAGGTAAGTATCGGGATCTGTTCGTACTTTGGCCAGCAAAGCTTCTTTTCTCGATGCGCTTTATAACAAAAGGACTTAGCGAATTATATCCTAAAGAAGGATACGGCCTTTAAGGAAAACTTACAAGATGCGGGTATCTCCTGTTGTGGTTGCCGTTCTTTGCCCAGCTACTGCTTGGTCATTATCATCATCCTCGTCGCTCTCCGGCTCCAACACTGTCACGGCTTTACTCAAGGTTTGCACAACCTCTGTCCCAAACTTTTGCAGATATCGTTCAGCGTACTGCGTCCCCTGAGCCATTTCGCTCCTTAGCCGTTCAAGGTCCATATTCCCCGGTAGTCGCACAGAGGACACAAGCTGTGCAGGCAGCCCTGCGCTGAATGCCTGGCTCAATCCATCCCGCACCGAATTCAGATTGCGTGTGCTGATTTCGCTCAAGCGTTCCTTCAAAGCAGCGAAATTAAAACGGTCGTCCCGGTCATTGGCAGTGACGGTTGATGAGGAAGAACTGAGATCACGGGTAGGCGTGGCACTGTCGTCACGCAGAACACTGGCTAGTTCTTCAAAATCCTTCCGCGTTGCGTCTGCAAATGCCTCAGTCTGACTACAATTGAACAAATGGACCGTTCTGCAAAGTGAACTTCTCAAGTTGTACCTGTTTCCTCACAGTATCAAGCAAATTATTGAACCGTTGACCCCACCCGAAATTGCTAAAGGCTTGAAGTACAATGTCATTGTCTTCTGAGCCTGCTTGGTTGTTGTTGGGCGTGTTGCTGTTTACAGCGGCAGATGCATACTGATATAAATCATCCATTGTGCGTTGTGGAGAAAAGAGACAAGAACTTAAAGAAAAGAGGTTCTTCCTTTTTAGGAATCCTCCTTTAGTATACAGTGTTCAGCCATGCAGCAAGTTTGGAAAAGTGAATGCGTTTACTTGAGACAAATCTCGAGACGAACTCGAAAAATCCATGAGACGAACCCAGAGGTGAGACACCACTATTCTCGCTTTCCGATTTTGTTCAGAGCATCAGCTCTTCTCATCCAAAAGCACCCTTTTTATTCAGTCGATCATAAATTGCGGCAAAATAAAGCATGGAATGCCGCACCTTCAACTGGTGTCTTGCCGATCAGCAGTGAAGAGCGAATAGCGTCGTGAGGTCCGTCAACTGTATCAGCAGGTCGGCAGCGGTCACGAACAGTTCATAGGCAGGGCATCTCTGAATTTGTAAACCTTCTTCAACCCTAAAGTGAAGGCCGAGCACGAGCTCTTCTATGAACGCTTTGAAATCTTGCTCGCAGCCGGGGAGCAAGGGACGTCAGTGAGACTATCCGAGTTTGCGGTTCCGAGGAGCCAATGTCCTTAGTCGAACCAGGACGCAAAGGAAGCGGTCTCTGGCCTGTTGACTGGATCGACCGTTCGCTCGTTGTCTGCCCCACCACAGTTGCCACAAGACTTGGAGGCCCACGCTGCGACGACGCCTCGCCCATGCGTGGACCCACCATCTTTACTGCCGTCACAATATGACGTGCTTCTTTATGCTGTACACATATCCCCTTCGAGACCTACTTGGCCCTGTTACTCACGAGAAAAAGAAACTGGATCCTATTATACTTACGTCATTCTCCGTCTGCCGTGCTTCCTCATGGATTTTTTCGCATAACTCGTCCAATGACCCATCCTTATAGGTATCGCGAAGAACCCCCAGACCTCATTAAGGTAGCAGAAGTGACGCTTTTGTTGAGGGCCAAAAGTTGAGCTAGGATGCTCTTGCCGCCGCAGATGTTTCTTACTCTGCCGGACAAGTCAAACATCATCCGTGAAGCCCTTTTCGCTTAAATTCGGTTGCAGCGAACTCAAGCAGCGTTTCGGCTTTGCTGCTCGACATACTTCATGCTGTTCGTTAACTCGTTATATGGCGTCCAGCGCATGATATCCAGCGCTGTTGGTGTAACTTTTGGCTTATACTGCGTACACCAACTATGAAGCAGCGTCAATACGCGCAGAATGGCGTACAAACTTCACTCAAACCTTGATGCATTAAATTCAATGTTTTCAGAACTGATGTCGTCGCTTTTGAAGGTAAGTCGATCTTTCTGCCCAATGTCAAATTGCTCTCTCGGTCGTTTCAGTCTCAAAGACTTGGCCGTTAAATTTTGACGCTGTCTGAAGAGAACATCTCTCGTGAATAAAGGCCGCGGTGATGGTTGAACACGTAATCCACTCAGAGGCAGACGTAAACTTTATACACCGCGGCTTACGTATTTAAGGTTACCTCCACCGAAAAACAATCAACGAGATGCTCAAGAAAAGCATGGCATTGTGCTCTCGCGTAACCCTTCGGAAGAAGGAGCTTTTTGCCAAAAAGCCGTAAAGGGAGCTTTTAACACTGATATTGCGCACCTATTTTCCAAGATAGCGTGAGGTGCATGGATAACCAAATACGGAAAGCGCTTGTGGGAAAATACAACACGTGGCCAATCATATTCAAGAATGATTTCGCCATCGTCAAGCATCGATACTGGCTAAGGGAGTTGCAAAAGTTGAAATAAAAGGAGAGAGGAAAGCGGTGCTCTTGCTTTCTATTTCCCATCTCTTTTGTCACAGCTTCATACTCGTTGATTTTTTTTTATTTCAAGAGGTATTTAGGAAACGGGCGAGGAAGGAGAGGAGGGGGTATGCACTACGGAAAAAAGATAGGATTTTTTCGGAGCGGTTATATTTGATTACAAAGCCGGCCACGAACTGAATAGAACGAACAGTTGCCACTACTACGAGCGCGACCGGTCTTTTCTTCGAACGTCTTGCACGACTGGAACGGAGGCGTATAGAGATGTAAGGAGACAGCGCCTTTTTCAGTACTTGGATTGGAGATACGGTGGAGCCCGATTTTATCTTGGCCAATTTCGAGTCAGCACCATGAGGGAAACAACAAAGAAATTTTCAGGGGTGTTACCATGAATATAGGCGACTTGGTTCGGGTAAAGATTGGTCCTTTTGGAAACAGTAAGCGGTTTGCCTGCGTTGCATGACGACGACGACTCCTTTGTTTCGGCATCGGTAATGTCCGTCAGAGGAGACGACGACGACGATACGTGTTCATCACCATCAGCATTGGACGGCCATTCGTATTGTGTTTCTTCAAGTTCACCATCAAGGATCTTCATGATGCAGTGCGCACCAGAATGGTCATGGACAGGACTGGGAACAAGTTTCAGCAAAATGTTGCTGCCAACAGAAGGGGAGGGAGATTTCTTTACCTCTGTTGATCCTTGCTCCATGCAAGAATCATCAGGTTGAACTGTTCATATGACCGTGTGAGTGAAGTGGGTGAGACATTGACTATAGTCCCTTGTCTTTTACCTTGCCATTACCATCATCAACCAGATTCCGGGTGTACGCTCTCGAGTGATCAAAGATAGCGTATTTGTGCCAGTCTTTTGCATTGGAAGTGTAACGCTCCATCAGCCGTATGATTTCATTGGCGTCAATGTGCTCAGAGTCAAGACCACCGTCCGGGCCCAGCACTCTGTGGATGTCGTGAACAAGTTGTTCAAGGGTGTACGAGTTCTTATCATCGAGGAGTTGAACGACCATTGCGGAAAAACCGGAGAGAAAAAGAGTAATGGAGGAGGAAGCCAAGTGGCAGTTTATTATTTTGTGCGCGGGGTCACGTGCAAGGGAGCAAGTGGAACGCTAGTCTTGTGGAATATGACGTTCGCCGAGTTTCCGAAATGGATAAATTAGCGAGTCGCTTGGTTTCACTATGGACCAAAATACATGAATGGACTTGCTTTTTAGGTACGTAGCGTCACAGTTGCCGTGGGAAAATGATCTCCATTTGTTTTATTCGAGATACTGGAGAAAGAATTTGGAATTCGAATACAAAATATACGCGTTGAAGATTAATTCGATGTAAGTTCGGTCTGATTAATGTTAAATGTGCTATAAAGTACCTGGGCTGTTACTGCTATTTGGGGCCATGAGAACCTATCCTCTGGTGATCATCGGAAAGGGGACATGGGCGCAGTAGCCTAGTGTGTTTATCAGAAGCGAGACAACAGATTATTTACAAGACTTGGACGTTGCTGCAGGAGGTAGTCGACAAAGGAACAGATGGGTTTCACAGTAGGATCATTTGAATTCGACAGTCTATTTTGCGACTTGGCACCGATGTTGTTCTCTTCGCCTACTTCATGAATCATGCTTGCGTCTTCGTCACCGCGCGTCAGTCAAAATCAGTTCGTTTATAAGGGGTAAGGGCTCAATTGCCACAAGCCGGCACTCCTTCTGATGAGTTAGCACGAAAAGATTGCTATTGCGTTCCTCCAAGTTGAGGAATGATATAGACAGCGGCAGGCAAATCGTTTACTACTGTACCTGACAACATTCTGTCAACCGTGACCTCTACGCATGACGACGGCCTGCCCCTGGTAACAAGACCAAGAAAGATCTTCTCGAAAGGACTACCGTCGAAATCTTTCGATGCATTTGATGCAGCCAGAATACATGGTTTGGATCATAATCAAGTGCATAAAGACATGTTAGGAGAAAAATGGTCCGGATAGCGGACCGTCCTACGGCAATGAGAATCGGAGGCATAAAGACGGAAATTTGATAAGCGTAACGCATATCTATCGAGTGTCTCAAGTTCTTACAGTCGCTTCAAATGCTGCTAGACCAAGCTAATGTCAATCGAGCATGTCACCTTTTCCAAGGTCGAAAAAAAACGCGAGTCGATCACGCATTTGTGCGTGAACTCTAAACTGGGCGATTGGCAAATAGAGAGCGCCGATATAGTGATGTTCGATATACAGGATTTCTATTTCGACTATGCCAAACTCTGGTGGTTCTCTTTTGCACACTGGATTTGGTGTTCTTGCACTACCCAGACTGGCTCATAGATCCATCCAATTTGCTGGCCTGTATATCCCATGCGATAACATAACCATTCTAGCGTCCTCAGGTATACAGCCCGGTAAATAGGGTGGACCAATTTGGGTTGTGCAAGGACACCAATTTCAGTGCCAAATGGCTTTGGCAGAATCGTCAAGGACTTCTGTCTTTCCACCAGTACGAAGTAGAAATCCTGTAGTGGTGCGCTCGATGCACGTAATGTTGGAACTTGGTCCACTAATCTAACAACTTATAGTTAAAAAAATATGTGCGATATAGTGACAACTCGATATGTTGATCACTTGGATGGTCCAGCGGGCACCATATCGACCACGCACTGTGTGTTGTGCCTGCCAAAGTTTAACCATTCTCTAGCTGTGTTCATGTATACTTTGTTAAGATAAATCGTTGCCCTTTTATTAAGAAGACGAACTTTTCCCACTGGTTATGAGCGCGGTGAGTCCAAGTAGTAGTTAGCATGTTTGTTATTCTGAAAGCGTTTTGATAGGATATCCGATATCATTAAAGCATGCTTATTCTCAGCGTAAATTCTAATGATACGAAAGCTTAATTAAGTTACTGTGCGGTTACGTTATTGTGGAATAGAATAATGGCGTTTAAGGAGACTCTGCGTTGCTAGGTTGCCGTTAGTCGCTAGGCAACGCGGTACGACCGATGCTTATGAAATCGAGGCCGTTTTCCAGTGCAAATTCGAGAATATTCCGTGGTGAACGCTTACCAATGGATTGCGAGCGAACCTTTATTCGTACGTGGACGATGAAACGAAAACATTGCCAATGATATGCGGATAGATCACCTAGACCAATTGAAACCGGACTCGGAAAAGAAAAATTTCGGGACCTGAAACTGCTTTTAAAAGCAATCATGCAGAGAGCGACGGGCGATTATTTTCTCCTCTTCTTTTTCCTTTTCGTTCAATATGGTGGCCACGGAAGAGCATTGTTTTTATTGCTTTGATACCCTCGTATCTACTCTCCAAAAGACCGAGATACCAGAACCCGAATTTAAAGATGCCGAATAGTGAGTATACCCGACTCCCGCAACAAGGCCTTTTTCGTTCGATATAGCTAACACAACCTCTCTCTTTCGCTCAGCCCGCTCTTCGTGACCTGGAATATAGAAACACATACAGGCAAGCACCTTAGAGGATGCATTGGTAACTTCAATGCCATGCCATTGAAAGAAGGATTGAAGCACTACGCTTTAACAAGGTATGTTATCTATCAGTGGACTCTTTTCTCTTTCTCTTTCTCGATACACTGACACTCTTCTTTTTCAGTGCTTTCCAGGACCGACGGTTCTCGCCGATTACATCGCGAGAAGTGCCACGGTTATCTTGTGGCGTCTCTTTGCTGACAGACTTTGAAGAGGGCGAAGACTATCTCGACTGGGAAATCGGAAAGCACGGCATATGGATCGAATTCATAAACGATCATGGTCATAGACGAACAGCGACGTATCTACCAGAAGTCATGGTTGAACAAGGCTGGTCAAAGCTTGAAGCCATCCATTCTTTGCTCCGGAAAGGTGGCTTTCGGGGGAAAATCACGGAACAGGTTTGCCGCAGCATTAAACTCACACGGTATCAATCATCCAAATGTGAAGTGTCCTATCAAGAATATCTCGACTACGTTGCCCAACGAAATACGTAAAAACAGTAATACTAGTAGTTTATAAATGTAAAGAGGTACATATATACATATATATACGTGCTATCTTTCACACGATTAAATAACGTATACGATAAGCTTGTCTGACGCTCGCCTCACTTTGACGCTTTGGTGTGTCCGTTTAGGATACCCCCTATTCAGATGATTCCTAAGCATACGGGTGCCATACACCATCTTTATACGTCGAGCGGCCGCCTAGATCTTGAAAAGAGTTTCGTCTGAAGCTTTTCTTTGTCCTTGCGTGTTCGAATTCCTTGGACTTGGGTATCTCGATTGTTCTTCGTGATATCATCCGTGTTTTCGAGGATATTAATGGACTGTCTTCTTTTCCTTCACGATGTTCCTGTGCAAAGCTTTCGCGATATTGCCGTATGCTATCCAAGATATCTTTGGCCGCTTCTGTGACGGACTGGTCGGTACGTGTTCTCGGTGAAATCTATCGGCAACTGCATTGTTTGTATTCTGGATAACTGCAAAAGAATATATGAAAGTGACTTACCAATGATTTTCCAGCGTTCAGCATATGAGGTCGACTTTTGTCGACCGATAGCCTTAGTAATCGTTCGTTGGCAATTGTAAACCTTCGACGCTGTGCATAACTGTCAGATTTGATAGTTTCGCGGTTTGAGGATTCGGATGTCGCGGTTTTTCTTAGGTCATCACTGGTTTTTCTCTGAGGATGGACTGCAAGTTCTCCTTTGCTAGAAAGCCTTCTTGCTTCAACTTGCCTCCGGCCGCGGTCTACTCGCAGCTGTCTGTTTAGGCTATCGGTTCTTGATTCATTCAACGCCGCAAGCAATGATCTTCTCTGTATTCTCCTTTGCTCGATACGATCATTGGTGTCCGTTACAAAATCATCACTCCTTCTCCGAGTATCATCACTTGAGATAAGCCGAGCTAGTCGGCCTCGCAAACTTCTACCATCCGTGGGCGCTTCTCTACTAGTGTCCCGCGCATCTAAGGACTCTTCTGATGCGTGCGATAGTCGATCCAGATCCTTCATTATCTGATCAGTCTTAGTGTGTTTATTTGTCAGAGGGCGACGCTCCTTTGGTGCTCCATGCCAGAAGGACGCCTCAGCGTCACTTTGTTGAGGCATCGAGATGGTCCGCGGCCTCCTGCCGTCTTTTAGTTCAGTCAAGGAGACCATGTCCATTTCATTTCCAGGCATTGACTTTGTCCTATTTCGCGCTCGCATCGCCAAGGGAGCTGCTGAGATATCTGGCTTCTTGTCACGAATAGACGGAAGCCCTTCATCGATTTTAATCCTTCTAGGCACTGCCTGATCGTCATCAACAAGCGCACTCCAACGTCGCTGTTGTGTTGCAATTTGGCGAGGCAGACGCTGACCGAGTTCATGTCTTTTCAATTCGTCCCCTGGTTGACTAGACGATATCAAATTACCGGGGCGCGGTTTTAGTAATGCAGATCGACGGATCAAGACAGTGTCACTGTCTCGCTGTTGCGCATGTACAGTGTCGACATCAATACTCTGCCGCTTTTCTCGCATAGTCGGCAAAGCTGTCGTCTGATGTGGGAACCGCTTATTCCCGGACGATAATGGTTTTGTCTCACGAGTATGATTTTCAGTCATGTTTCCCTGACTCTTTAATTTACTATCCATTTCAGACATGTAAGAGCGTTCCACAGCATCCAAAAGTTGAAGGGTCTTTTCGACCGAGTTTGAGAGGACTGCATTCACTCTTGCGTCGATCTCATCCATAACAGCCGCGGAAAGCCGCCGTTGGTTGTCTTGCTCATAAATTCTGTGTCGTGCTTTTTCGGGTGTTACCATATGTGCATCCAACGAGTACTTTCGATCACTGACTATACTGGACGAGCTGTTCCCCTGTCGTTTATAATCTTTTTTCATCACATCATCTTTTTCCTGGTCACGGGGCTTAGATAAACGATGATGACTACTACTACTCCGCGGCGGAATGACTCGAGGCTTAAGTACAGGGTCGGTGGCTCTCGCGAGAGGAAGATTGCTTTTGAAACTCGCGCGTTGTTCACTAGTTGACTGGTTGATATCGTAGCCAGGTTGATTCTGCGAGTCGATCCTGGCACGACGTGAACTGTCTAACCCGCTTTACATCAAGTGAGCAAGCCAAGAGAAGGGACCGCGTCTTTATGTCCTCTCACCTTGCATCTAAAAGAGTCTTACTGCTTTGACGATATGTGTTCTGTGAACCGATGGCTCGACTTGCTGGTCTAGACATGATCTCGTCCAGTATATCAGGATCCATGAGATCCTCCAGCTCACGGTCCAGCCAGTGAAACGATACATCCGCATCCCCTGCAGAAGTCCCAGTCAATAGCGGTGCTTTACAAAAGAATAAACAAGCATATACTACCTCGATTGAGTTTTTCAAAAAGCATGACGCTTTCACTTCTCATTTCGCCCTTGGCTCGGCGGACTTTGGACGAATCGCTTGCTTGCGAAGACGAGTCGTCGCCACTGCTATCAGTCTTCATTATGGATCGTCGATAATGCCGGCCACCTGACTTGTTGTTGTTGACGGAGACATCTTCTTCGCTGCGACAGGACAATGCGCTCGGTGCTGGCGTAACAAGGGAACGCACGACATGTTGTACTTCTTCGTCGTCGACGCTACGAAAGCTGATTTTGCAACCATGGCGCTGAAGCGCCATAGATTTTGCTGATGCTGGTGTCCATCGTCCGTCAACGTCAACAATGCTGTCTGAGTCCCAGACGTCGTCATTTGAAGAACCAGCAGAGCGTGAATCTTTATTCAGAGTCATTAACACTTGGCCCGTTTGCTGTCCCTTTAGAAGAAGGCAGATATATCATGTAATGCGTGACACAAAAAATGGCGGAAGGAAAAGGGGTGAGCTTTTCCCAAATGGATTATGCAGTCAAAAACAATGCATTGTCGCATGCTGTCTTGCGGGAACACTTCATTTCCTTTGCTCTCCTTTGCCCTCCTTTGCCTTACTAAGACACAACGCGTGAGGAGCGTCGTATAATGGTCATCTGAATTGTTATATCGTTTGTGCATGTCTAGCTTCGTTTACTCAAAATAGAGATTGGCTATTTACGAACTAAGTTAAAGGAGGTAAGCGCAGGTTTTAGCATACAGTGCAGCGGATGAGTTTGAAAGCAACATGGGCCATCTGTTTTCTTTTCGTTGTCTTGCTTTCGGACGAAAGTTGAAAACCCGCCATGAAACGTTGTAAGCGGCTCCCGGCTTAAAAGAGTTTTTAACAACGTCAATGAAGCTCTAGGTAAATGCCTGCTCATTGTCCCCTCCCTTTCTACAAACACTGAAGACGAAGCGCCTAGAGCTAGAATGGAAATTCGGGCAGACGGAGCACGTCGGCAACACGAGTGCGTCGAGAAAGAAAAATCGTTCGAATCGCTGTTAAAGCACATTGCTCGATCGATCGATTTACCACCCATGAGTCGTCCAAAGGATTTGCGGTACTTTGTTGGCGAGCTTGCGGATATCGTTGTGGACACATCAAGGAGTGAAAGCGGTATCCTTCAGTGGATCATGGATCATCCTTTGTGGCGAGAACCAGTGTCTCGGCAGCAGGCCCTTAATATCCTCGCAGCTGTGCGTGATTACGCCTTGTTCTCCAGTGGAGAAGATAGCGAAGAAGAATATGAATTAGACGGCGAAGACCGTCGATCGCCGGGTGGCGCGACTGGAGTAATTCGAGAGCTGATACCGTTACCGTCAGGATTCTTTGGAGAAGAGCCGGATATGATGTACTCTGTGCCATTGTGCGGTTCACGATTTATTTTCAAGTCCGTGCTCCCACCGGTTGCCAACTACGACCCGGCGTCGTGTGATGAAGATGATGCATCTGTCGGTGCGGATGATGATGGTGGCTACGATAGTAGTGATATTGATGACAATCCGGTCAATTTTTGATAACTAATAGTCGTCCTATACGCGAAATGGCGCGTTACAGACACCAGACGATGATCGTATTCAGTTTTCTTGTTCCAATGTAATAGCCTATGTATATAATAAAGTTGTGCTCAGAGGGATGTAGCCTCGCAAATTCTTTGTAGTGGTTTGCATTGCTCTTGCGACTTGTCTGAAAAGCGCCACGACGAAAGCGTCCACGAGTCAGAGACCACACAGTAGCGTGATAATCTCATGGTCCATGGGGTGGATCTTCGCCAGCGCACCCTTTGTTCCTGTCCGAAGTGATCTATTTTACTAATGTAGATTGTGTCAAACTTTAAGCAGGGTCGTCGAAAATTAATAAGGTTTCAGTAACAAGCAACAAAACAGCGGCATTCTTGTCACTAAAGCTCTCTTCCCTCTCTCTGTTCCCCCCCATTACGGGAAGCTTCCACCATGGAAGGCGCCCTGCCATCGACGCAAAAGGAATCTGACAACAATACAACGGCGGAAAACAATAACACCTCGTCTAGCGAAATACATTGCAAGATTTCGGCCAACGAGAATGCCACTGATCAGGACGACAAGAAAAAGAAGGCCGGGCAAAAACGACGCAAAGTAACGCACGGTAAAAAGACCAGAATTTCTCCTGAACAACCAACCAGTTTCACTGTTATTGTTGATTGATATATATATGCCCATACCTTTAGCTTGTGTCTATTGCCGTCGTTCTCATATGACGTGTGACGATGGTATGAAAAGGCCTCACTGAAGACGCCAGTTAGGCAAAAACAAAAGGGACTTAGCGCGTGCGCGTATTATATTATTATAGGACGACCTTGTCAGCGATGTATCAAGCGAAATATTGGCCATTTATGTCACGACGTACCCAGACACAGTGCATCTTCCAGCAGCACATCGAAAGCAGCAACGACGACAAGTTCAACCAGTTCTGTCTTTGCATCAACATTGACGACGACGGGTCAAGCCAACTTGAATCCACGTTTTGCTCAATCTACTCAGAACCGTAAGTGGCTCAAACAACAGGAATAGCAGCAGCCCGGATTCCTTATATATTCTGTTCTTAGTGTTTGGTATCAATACCAATCTTGGCGGACTACCTCTTCAGTTTTTCGGTCAGATGGGAACAGGACAACTCACGTTTGCGAGTGAACAAATGGGCAACGAGATTTCGGTCATTAGGTGGATAATAATTAAATAAGTGAAGCGCAGGCATTAAAAATAGGAGCGATGGAAAACTCAACTGTATAAGATGCATAGCCAATTCCTGGATTCCTTGGGAGCTACGGATCCACAAACGTTTATTCAACGGCAGCAGGCTGCTCGTAAACAACAGCAGCAGCAGTCATCATCGACAAGCGTGAATACGACCGAAAAGTTCTATTTGACAGCAGCCGATCCATCAGATGGCAAACTGGAGGATAGACTGACGGAAGTGATTAATGCTAAATACGAAGCCGGGTTCTTGAAGCCATACAATTACGTGAATGGATATGCTCGGCTGCAAAAGTACATGGATAACAAGTACGACACGTATATCTTTGGCTGTTATGTATACAACGGTCTTGCTTATGGTCTTTATTATGTATAGCATGTCCCCAGCCAGCCGGCAGCGCATCTTAAACGTCATGGGAACCTTTAGACCAGCGTTTCGATCTGTGGCTCAATCACTTACTGATATTGATCTTATTCTTGTCGAAGAAGGATTCGAAAGGCTGCTCCTCGTACGTGCTATAAAAGACTGCTAATGGTTACCTATGCGTTTTCGTTCCTGCTAACGACAAAAGAGAGACAGGATTACGACCGGGTCTTTAGTTCGATGGGTATCCCCGCATGTTTATGGCGTCGCACGGGTGAAATTTATAAAGCAAATAAGGAATTTGCATCTCTTGTGGGTATCCCGATCGAAATATTGCGAGAGGTAAGTTCGTTCTGTTTTCGAAAAGGGGAAAAGATGATAAAAGAGCGAGAATAAACATCCAAACGCCAACGCCCATGTACTAGGGTCGCCTATGCATCTATGAACTGATGGCAGAAGATGCAGCTGTCAATTACTGGGAGGTAAAAAAAAAACGCATAAAATACGTAGGCCTTTTTTGATGTAGGACTCAAGGTTCGATTTACTTTCAGAAATATGGGAACATAGCGTTTGATCCTGGACAAAAGGCAGTGTTGACTTCGTGTTTGCTAAAATGTCAAGATCAAAACAAGACAAGCATTATTTCTTGCTGCTTCTCCTTCACCATCCGACGCGACAAGTATAATATACCGGTAAGTCAGTCTGGTATGCAGTGATGGTGAAGTAACTGAAACTTCTAGGCATTTGGCAGACGGCCATTGTAGGCAATTTTCTGCCAGTCCAATTGCAATGATCCTATGATACCGCGAAATGCATATGCCTGGTTAGAGAAACTGGTGAATAAAAGATATGCAATTTACTAAAAGCCATTAAACACGGTTTAAATACCAGAGCTAACGGCTGGATTCTGTACCTTTACTTAAGAGAAAATAAGTGAACTATAGAATAGAACAGGGAACGTATGTACACGAAAAAGATAAGAAGAGATGGGGTGGATTTGCGGTGAACTCATTTTCTGTGTTTGCCTTTCATCTTGGAAACACAATTGTTGCAGTACCATTTACCCTTTGGTACCGTCTTCAAGTCGACGCAAGCAAGATGGAACCATTCAATCTCGCACTACAGACAAAAGGCTTAGTCCTTCTCCATGTACGCACTGTTCAAACAAAACAAGGACTTACATCATCATTATCGCAAGCAACCATTTCTCCATAGGATACTTGCTGACAGTAACAGTATAATGGTTCATTGGGATCGATTGGCAGATCTGGTGGCACAGATCTACAAATAGGCAATGCACGATTAAAAAAGAGGGACACGATCCAAATGATAGCAATATAAGAACCCATACGTTTTTGCTTTTTTCCCTGCAAACATATACATTAATTTGCTATTAAGCAACCTTATAGGCGCACTATTGTTTTTGCATACCTGAGCTCACAGTGGATTTCTTTTCGCCGTGAGATTTGAGTCCCCGTGTGTCCTTTGGGGTTTGTGCTCGGATCGGTGGAGGTGATCCGTTGTCTTTTAGTTTCCGTTCTGGGAAAGGGGGGCACGCATGCTCAGTCCAAAGAAGATTACCCTCCAATTCCATATGCTTATAACTTACTCTTGTTCGGACCGGTGTCTATATGATTATCGTAAATTTAGAGCTCCCAAAGGATAAATGCTTCTTTAGACATACCTCGTTTGTCACCTTTTGCATCTCGCCTATCCTTTTCATAAGCGCGACTGGCTTTTTCACGAATGACTTCTCTCAGTAAGCTCCGTGCAGAAGGTGCAAGTCCTGGTTGTGCAGTGATTCGCTCACGGCCCAATGTGCCTTCTTCTTCAAATTTCACCAGGTCAGCATCCAGACGGTTGCAATGACGTTCCACCTGGTTGATACTTGGTTATAGGCCACGTCACGAAAAAGAAAAGTCCTTCTGCTTACGGCATCGAATGTTGTCTTTGCCAATGCTACTTTTTCTTCACCGCGCTTCAGTGTTTCCGTCAGCAAAGTGCCTAGCCTCTTTAATCGGTCAATGCGATCATTCGGGTCCAGATCACGAATATTGTTGATCAAGTCGATGGATTCCTTGGCCACTGTCTCGACGAGTTCTAGTGAAAGGAACACCTTTGAGCTCGTGTCGCAGAAAAAATATATTACGTGTACAAGATATACGGACCTTGTGCATAGCCATCTAACTCGCGAAGAAGCGTAAAGTTTCTTTGGAGCTCAAGTGGAAGTGCTTCAATGGCTGCAACAGAAATGAGGACCCGAAGCGTCAAGGGCAGGTAAATACTGTACTGGGAAACTCACTGTCAATATAGTCATCGAGGTACACTAAATTGTCAAAATGCTTGGGAGTTATTGAAGGCTTCATTGCGTAATGGCGAACGAGACGGAGGAGTCAGCGGAAGAGGGAAAGAGAGAAAAGAGAAAGGCGAAAGGCTACCAGCGGATAAAACGTTCACCCGGATTTTTTTCTTCCCCCGCCGTTCATCGGGTCCATGGCGACAATTTTTGTTTTGTTCTTCCTTCCTGGCAGAAGAAAACAAAAGGCATGTTGTTGCTGGCCACCATGCGTTATCCTATTATTATCTTTCTTTTTCTTTTCATCTTCGCAAACACGATATCAGCGTCAGAAGGCGACGAATTGCCCGAATTTCAGAGTTGTGTGAATAAATGCATTCTGAAGGAAGCCAACAACTGCAGCCTGCCACTGTATCTAAAATTAACGTTTTGGACATGCAGCGACGACTGTCAATACAACTGTATGCAGAACGTCACATCCAGTCGACCTCCGCCGATGCTTCAGTTCTACGGTAAATGGCCCTTTTATCGCCTGGGCGGTATTCAAGAACCGGCCTCGGTCCTGTTTTCACTCGGCAATCTTTTTGTGCACTACTATTATTGGCGTGTCTTGCGACGAGAGCTGCCGAAGACGTACTTTATGCGTCCCTTTGCATTGGGCTATGCAGTCGTCAACATGAACACCTGGGTTTGGAGTTCGGTCTTTCACACACGCGACACACCCCTGACGGAAAAACTCGACTACTTCTGTGCAGCATCCACTCTCCTCTTTACGCTGTTCTTTACCCTTTTGCGGGTCTTTTGCATCCGCAAACAGTCTCAGCAGCGCACGATTGCATCCGGCTTGTTTGGCTTGTTTCTTGTGCATGTGGCTTATATGTCCTTTGTGTCGTTTGATTACCTCTACAATATGATTGCGTGCGGAGTGGTGGCGGTCATTCAGGGCACGCTGTGGGTCGGATGGTACTTGGTTATTACAGGCTGGTGTTCTGGTTCCAGCAGCAGCAGCGCCTCTTATGCGTACCTGATTCTTCTGAGCACGCTCGGCAACGCGTTGGCTGTGTCTCTCGAGGTGTTTGATTTCCCGCCCGTAGCTCGCGTATTTGATGCACACAGCTTGTGGCATCTCGCCACCATTGCTGTCGCCCCTTTGTGGTACCATTTCATTCTGCGAGACGGTTTCCACTTGCACTGGTCTGCACTTCCTCAACAAGAACAGCCTTGACCGCGTACATACATACACACACATACGCACATACAGAAAGAGAGAGGAGGAGATAGACGACGCAATAGTAAACCGTTTTTTTATTCGTGATGATACATGATCATTTTTCCTCGCCAACCTAAAATGTACACAAATGGTGGATGGGTGTCCGTACTTCTTCGCCTCCCTGTTTCTCCCTTGGCACTTACCATGAAACGTTTTAAACAAGAGTTCTTTGACATGTTTGTCCGTAAGGCCTCCTTCTATACCGAATTCATCTGGTATGGCCAAACGCCATAATCCCAGTTGTTCTGTGCGTTTGCGAAGCTGGATCAAACACGCCTCGAGGTCCTGGATACTCGTCTTATTGTAGACTTTGGACCGTGTAATCAAGTAAAATACGTGTCGATGCTGTTGTGTAGATAACTGAACCACTTGACCCACGCCGTGTTTTTGGTTTGCCAGTTGGTAATGCAAGTGTCCGAATCGTTGTCGAAACATACCCGCCATACCTTTTTTTAATATCTGTTGTCAGTTCAACCTTCTTCGTTCTTTGGTTTTGCTTTTATTGCGTGTTTCTCCCTTTCGCAACGCTGTTTTTTTACCCTTGCCACTCAATCGTAGGTCTTCACTGATACAAAATATAAGGCTGTCGGTGGGTCCGATACTGTCAAATAGTTGACCTTGTCTTTCTTCAAAATCAAATGTCATGATAAAGTAGCTTTTTTTCTTTTAAAAAAAGTAGGAAGAAGAAAAATAAAGAGAGAAGGAAGGGGGAAATAACATAACAACGGGGAAGAATGCTTTCATATCAAGCTGCATGGTCCGTGTAACCTGGTTGACACCAATATTGATTTGAATCGTAAACCTAATAAATCGTAAGCCTGTCAGAGCTTGTCAACTTTATTTTTTTTATATCGTTACCTGATGGTTTGCCATGACCGGCAGCTGTTGTTGACTTGGTGTTTGCTGTTGCTGTTGCTGGTATTGCTGCTGTTGTTGTATGCCAGGCGTGGTCACTAGGAGGGGATGACCTATTAATGGCCTGCCTGGATATACTGCCATTAAGGAGGCAGGCACTTACTGGGGATGCCCATGGTCGCTGTGCCGGGTTCTGCCTTTGGTGGCATGAAATACACCTGACAAGAAGATCTACGCCTTGTAGAAGATGGCGTTAAACTGCTGGTTGCTGTCGTCGTCGCTGCTATAGGAGCAGAAGAAGTTGTGGCGGAAGAGGAGGAAGGCGGAGGGTAGTACGCGCTTCTTAGAGGATGTGAACTGATAGAAACAGGCGAAGGCGTACTACCGACCGTCGAGCTGGAGGCATCCAGTGGCGGGTATGGCATGCCACCAGCTGTCTGGGTGGCAAAGCCCGTTGGAGTTGTCGGGGCCACGGTATACGAATAATGGTTCGGAGCGGAAAGATAGGCAGGTGGATAATACATTGGTGCCTCCTGCTGCGAAACCATCATGTTATGCTGCTGTTGTTGTTGTTGTTGCGGATGCATCGATTTGGGTTGCGGAGGCAGAAACTGTTGTTGCATCTCCTGCTGCTGCTGCTGCTGTTGCTCTGAGGTATGTGGAAACGCATAAGCAGTGTGTTCTGTTTTGATTTGCTTTCTCGCTCGTTCTTCAGGGACCGCCTCACCTTCCTCCTCTTCCTCCTGCTCCTGTCCCCTGTTGTTGATAATAGACTGTTGTCGTATTTGGAGCTCATTCAATGTCCGCTGATTATGCACTTTGACGAAATAGGTGTGCTCCGGGATCACTACGGCTGTGTATCCTTTCGGAACGTCTTGCGCTTTGGTTTCCGAACTAGTCACTGTCCATGAGGATGGCCGTCTTTCGAATTTTCGGCTACTTGTGTCCACTGCAAAGGGGAAAAACATAATTAGCTTTTCGGAGGAGACAGCAAATCAGGTCAATTTGTTACCATGGCTGCCTGGGAATGAAAAGCGACGAAGCGTATCTGGGTCGCTCCAATTATTGGGTTGCTGCTGCTGTCGCTCCAATGCAGGATCCAACGTCATGTTACTGCTGTTATTGTTATTTCCGTCGCCTTGAGACTCCGACTTGTCCTTATTTTCTAGCGTAGGTCCAAGAGCATCAAGAGACTCTGTAGAGATATGAGCCATATTACAAATGGTCTGCAGGAGTCGTTTTGTGTGCTGATATGCAAAATCCGTGAGCTCTTCACATCCTGCGGCTGCCATGCAGACCTTGGAATAGAGCGTCGTCAGCTGATATGCACGCTGCACCGTTTCGCGTCGTCGAATCTTTTGGCGCTCTTCCGACAGTCGATTGTAGAATCGTCGTTCATTCCAACTGATGTCTGGGAATCGCTGCTGTATCTGTGCGCGAATTTCCGGTGTCGTGAGGCGTTCCTGAGCGAGTTCGCGTATAGCATCTAGGACTTCTTTTGGCCAACCCTTTTCGATCTCTTCGGGCCGCATTAATGGGTGATTATGACGTGAGGCTTCTGGATTGTTGGATTTCCGGAATCGCCAGTCGTGTGTTTCCTTGTCTTCATGAAGAACAACCCGCCATCGACAGTCGCAGCGTTTAGATGGTCTTTTGCGTTTAGGACTCTTTTTAGGATTTCGGAGAGAGTCTGGAAGACCTTCACGAGAGCAATAAACATAAATATTCTAAATAGACCATGAGATGAGTCACTGCACTTGCATGGCACAATAACATGACAAAAAGCGGAGAACTTGCCCTGTGTGTACTCGATTCCTGCTTTACCGTGAATCCAAATTGTGCGCATAGTTCCCGACAGTATTCAATCGCAGTTGCGCTGGTCGGAAACTGACGCTTTAAAAGATGTTGATAAAAGGGTTCAAGCTATAATGATGAAACAAGATTTTTGGTAAGACGTCTATATCAAATAATCGTGGTCGTTTCCCATACCGATGACAAAGAGTTTGGGTCTGTGCTGTCCACTTGAGTGCTACTATTCATCATCAAAGGGTAGCTGGAAAATTCACAAGAGTTCTACAGAGACATAAAAGGAAAAGAAGGTTGACGGACAGTTTGTGCGAGTGCAGCAAAGGAGATGAGCAGCTTACTGATGGGTGATGGCGGAATGAGGGACAGGGAGAAAGAGTTTCGCTGCTCAGGGACAATAAATAAAAACCATTCTGCAGTCGTTGGATTGTTTTTACTCACGTGAAGAGGAATCACTTCTTCTTCTTTATGAAACAATGGGGACCTTATCATAACACGCTTGTGAGAAACGGATAGAATTGTGCTTCACAGGGGATCATGGGACTGGTATTGTACCTTCGATTAGACTCTGCAGAAATATAGTTTGGCAAATCAAAAATGGAAAAATAGAAAGCAAAAGAGAAAGAGAAAAAAAAGCGTTGGAAATGAGGAAAAGAGAGAGAGAAAATGCTCTCGTGAGCGGAAACACCATTAACTGCTCACGCACTCTCTTTTTTTTTACTCTCACACATAAGCACACAACACATAACACTTTAACGCAGTGCTCCAACCTTGGATGTGAAACATCTCCAATCAAAGACTTGGAAAGGCCAATGGCTTGACTCGGTGTCACGCCGGAGCCTAACCTGGGCCACGGAGCGGGAGTTCGGTTTCTGAAGGGGATTTCGCGCCGAAGTAAGGGGATGATTGCGAACGAAAGAGGAAACGGTAAGGCCAAGAGCGGGAAGGAAGGAGGGCAAGGGAGCCCATAATATGCAGGGTTTCTCTTTGCCGCCTTTTGTTCTCTCTTTTTTTCCCCTCTGTGTATTCTGGCGCATCAACATATTGCATCAACCAATAAGAATCGGGTTACGCTCTTTGACAACTCGTCGCTGGCTGATCTGTAATCTGTCACCTGGACAACAAGCATTAGGGAGGCGAAAAGAGCTGCAGTTGAATTTATTGCTGTGACGATCTGCAACCAGCTCTTTTTCATTGCTGTACCTTCGGCGCCAGTCTGAAAAAGGAGATTTCCTTTCTGTTTGCCATCAACGTATTCCTATATTATTAGATCATATTTAGACTATCTATGAAACCGTGCCATCTGATCTTTGCGAGTTTTTCTTGCTCCTGCGCCCTATGACTATCAATCCCATCAAGACCAGCCTTGACCTTCCTCATAAAGGCAAACCATTGTTCCAGGCAAACATATTTAAGTTGCACCAACATGCTTTGGCTGCTTGTCGAAAAAAGGAAAGAGAGAGAGAGGAAAGAAAGAGTTGTGTCATTGTGGGAAAAAATGTCCCCTTCCATCAACTGACAATTCCTTCATTGTGTCATACAAGTCATGGGGCTCAATGCAGTTACGGGAGTTGCAACATTTATGGAGTAACTCGGGAGTTGTCCGTTCGTAGTATCCGATGCCCAAAGGCAGGGCTCCTGTACGACTTTCATCAGATGCCCGCGTTGATTGCACACAGAGATCGCGTTCCCGCACACCCCGGTCCTTCCTTGTCCGCATGAAACACTGGGTTGCCCGCCCCAAATCCATGGCGTCAAGTTTCGCCTATTTCAATCATACAGTAAATAAACAGCACTTGTTCATCCATGTCATTGTTCCCTTCAACCTTTTTAAAGAAAATCCTTAAGAGATTGTGCAGGGGTCGTCCGGCTTTGTGGCGCCTTTTGTCCCCCACTTCAGATTTTGGTTTGACGTACCTTGAGGTTCTCCAGTTGAACAATATTTATCTGGCAGGGCCTTTGTGAGGTCGATGAAAACTGCATTTTCAAGTAGTACAGAGAGGCTTCTTTCTAGTACTGGTCTGATATTGACGGCTAATATAGCCTTGACTATCGTCTCAAGAATGTGGTGCAAGCGTATCTGACAGCTTTAGATTAGACTATATATGCTTCAAGGTTCAAGTGGCGATGCGAGTGGCACGGACATTCAAGCTCTAATCTTCAACCTGTCATGGTGGCCGTCAGCTAGAGCCTACAAGTCGCGCCACAGACACGCTGTCGCCAAGAAAACAGATAACTTTGGAAGCTTTCAGCCAGGGGATTAAACACACAAAAAGGCTTTTTTTTCGGAGGGAGCACTAGGCTTTCGAAGTTCCCATTTTATGCAGTTTTGGGCTGGGAACTTTTCAATTAGAAAGATGTCGACTCGCCAGCGTTCGCGCATACTTCGCATACGGCCTTGAGGGAAAGATAAAATGCAGGCTTCTCTGCAAGTGAACAAAACCTTATGGGGCCAGGATGACGGCTATGCGCGAAGAATACGCGAACGGGCGAAAGAGTATCTGGATACTTTCCAGCTTACGCCCCTCAAGCGTGGAGCCCACAGAAAAACAGCGGCTGTTGAAGGAGGAAATGACATTATTTCGATACTCTTCGCTTACCGCAATGCATCATTCGATGAAAATGAAAAAGACTACAGAAAGGCTTTCACCTCGGAGAGCGTTGCAATCTATCCGATTAACTGAGAGATATGTACACTCCCTGCAAAAGGTTTGCGTACACCTTGGCTGAACTCCGCCAAATCGACCTCGAACCCTTCTTTTTTGGCACTAATGTAACTTGCCACTAAACGCATGCTATGGACTTCATATTTACATGGAAAACAACAGAGACTATATAGTTTGTTATATAAGTTTAAAATTTTCAGAAACATTAGCAAAAAGGTCGGCCACGAAGCTCCAAATCTTTGCATGGACCTCTATGTGACGTATAAAAACAGTCATTGTCTAATGTAATTCTTCCCCAAAACACCTGGAACAGGAAATATGTCCATATGTCGAGGGTGCCGACAGCGATTCGCCCGTCGTATCTGCATGGATGTCATGGAAAACGCGTCGGCTGTATACCTCATATATAATGATCGTCAAGGTGATCTGATCGACAATAGATGAACAGCTGAACAAATTCGCCACTTCGGGCAGCAGGCCAGGGTAAGTTTCAAAGTCGGTCTTTAAGAATTACATGTATCGAGACAAACGAGCTTAGCTTTTAGCATAGCAGTTCAATAACTATCTTGAACCAAACGTGAGGATTTCTTTGTCATGATGGATACATATCATATCATATAGTGGAACATGATATAACCTTTCAGTTGACTAAAAAACTTATTTTGGGGTCTATGTACAGAATCATTTATGATATCACAATGCAACTAACACAGTGCGACATGTTACTCGCGATTTTCTCCTGTTGTTGTTTCTGCTTGCTTAGACTTATTTTTACTTTTCTTCTTCTTCCTTCGCAGCGTCTCCCGTAACACAACCACGTCATCCGCACGTTCATCAGCTTCTTTTCGTTTCTTGGTGCTTCGCTCTTCTGGCGGAACGTACAACAGCTCCTCTGGTTCCTTTGATTCTTCTTTTTCCGCATCCATTGGCGCAGCAGAAGAAGCTGCAGGTGGTGGTGCCGTGGTGACCTGAGGGATAGGTGTCTGCTGCTCCACCTTTACTGCTTTCACCTTTAATCCCTCAAAAGGTAACGTCAGCTTTAACGAGGCTTTGATCTTTTCTACGAGTTCAAGTGGCGCCTTCTCATCATCCGAGGCCACAATAGACGTCGCAGATAGTCCATTTTCGCCGAAAAGACTGGAGGACGACTTGGCAATTGCCGCAAGTGCTGCAGTCCGCGCTTGGTTGACCTTGTCCAGGTCGAATACGATTGGGTCCACGGTCTCCTTGACACGCTTGGCCTTTTTCGAGGGCACAGTAGCAACTTTAGGTTTTACAGGTACAAGAGATACAGGTCGATCCAATTTATTAGCAGAGTCGACCCGATCGGTTGTTGCTGTCAACGTTAAACCAGCAGTAGCTGCTGTCAGCGCTCCAATCTTAGCCTTCTGAATGATAACAGCTATTGCCTGTGCGTTCATCCGTACGAGGGGTGGACAAGGATTGCAGCATCCAATAACACCTGCAGAGTCTGTGGGCATTCGCTCGACAAGGGCGAAAAGCATGTGGTTCGGTAAGACATAACGCAAAGACTCATCTTCCTCTCTTGCTGTATGATCACGCCATTGATGGAGAGCCTTAAAGACAGCGAACTGCTGACTAGTCATTGGATGCTTCCATTTTGCCTTCAAATATGCCCATCCGCTAGGCCCGGTGCCTTGCTCGGCATCATATCCTTCCTTTTCGTATTTCTGAAGCGCAACAACGTTGGATCGTTGTAGAACAGCGCGCAGTAGATTCTGGTTAGCACCTGATTTTTGCAGTAATTCATTCCGGAGACAGTCGTAGATGTATAATAAGTAGTGTGTATCGGAGCGTGCATATTTTAACATCTCCTCTGGTAAAGGCCTATATAACATTTTGTGAGTGTTTTTGTTATAATACACATGTTTCCACAGCTACTAACCGTATCCGCCAATCTGCCAGCTGATACTTTTTATCTGCATCGACTGAACAATATTTTCGTAACAAAAATGCCAGACTGTGTTGAGGGAATTCTGTCGCGGCAATTAATTTTATTTCACGGAACGCTTGTTTCAGGCATCAATTCCAAACGACTTACCTAGCACTTTGGTTGCATGATAGGTATCGAACAAGTTCACAATGTACAGCCCAAAATCACGTTGAAGCCAGATGATATCACTTTCTGCGCCGTGTAGAACCTACGATCACAGACAATATTATGAGTCGTCAGCTCCCACTCCCTTTCCCTTGCTTGATTGCCAATCGAATGTTTCTTCTTACCTTGACAATATTGGGGTTTGCAAAATATTCATTCAACTGCCATAACCTGTCTCTTAATTCAAGTGTATCGACGAGGTAGTCTTGGTCACGAGTACTGATCTGCATCAGGCACGTAAACCCTTGGAAGCTTCTATAGTTGTGGTGTTCCAGATCGATCGCCAGTTCCTGAACATTCGCCAGATCATTCATCATCGCTCCAAGTTGTTCATCTGTCTCCACCCAGATAAACGATGTAGTATCGAACGGTTCGTACATGACTGGCTCGTGTTCGACAAACATATGGTCAGGGTAAGTGATATGATTGATTTCGTATTCGTACGGATGAGGCAATGACCGGGTAGGCAGTTCGTCTTCATTTCCGAGCATATCGGGAGTAACACCTAACGTAGTGTTTCTACTGTTTCAGCTTTACTATTTTCATGGCTCCCTTCTTCTTCTTCAACGACTTACCATAATCAAGTGGCACCATGGCATGAGGCTTCACAGTAATTTTCCTCATAAAGACCGTATTGGGCGAGTTGTCGATATGATCCTTGAACTTTAGTTGCGGTCGGACTACATTGGTGGCGTGCAAGAGTTTGTATTCGAGTTTTCCTTGCTGAACTTTGGTCGAAACCTGGGTAAGCTCGGGTGCAGGTGGTTTCGAGGCCTCTTCTCCTTGCCTTCGACCCGTCATTTCATCCACACAAAAGTCCTGTAGAAGAAAGACTGAGCAAACTAGCCATCGGGTGACCGAATCAAAATCCACATACAGCTCTCTCCAGCAGGCCATCGACTACTTCAATGACGCCCCTGTACCGATCTGTAACATCGTCGACATCATCGTACGATGGCGCTTCGACGCCTGTATCTTTTGCACAATGATCAAGCAGACTGTTGGCGATTTGTAATAGCCGCGATCCACATGTATCCAGATTCTTTGCAAATTGTCGGTCAAGCGATCGGTAGAAACCGAGGTCTTCCGTGGGGATCTGGTTCGCGGCTGCTGTTGCTGACACAAGTGCCTTGAAGAGTGCCTGCTGATACTCTTTGAAATTCTCCTTAGGATTGGGTATTTGGGCCATACTGTGTATTCAGGAAGACAGCAAAGTGGCTTACAGAAATTGGGCCGTCTTTATTTTTTGCTAGCATGGTTTCACACACATAGTGCCTCAGGTACCAATCCAAAGCAACTTTTACGCAGCTAAGAACTAGAGAATGTGTTGATCAACGGATATGTTCAAGCCAAGCATTGTATTTGACGCATGCACGGATCAAAACATAGCGACGTTGATACCTTGTGGCTCGCTTATTGCACGGGCAATCTTTTGTTTTCTTAGACTGTCCACTGATGCTTTCGTTGAGTATTGCGTTTAGCGGTTCAGCTTGTCTCTAACAAATAATAAAAAAGGCTACTGCGAGGCCCGGTAAATCTTGAAAACACGCCGCGTCAAGACACGCTCTCAGCCTCAGGTACGCTTCAAAATTACCGTTTTCACATCTTTCCTACCTTTGGAGTCACGGAACCTCGTTAGGGATAACGACGCGCGCAGGGAAGGGTTTGTTTACCCTCTTTGTCTATATGTACAAGTCTGATATAACCTGTGCTTGTATTGCAATGCTTCTTTATATTGGCTCGATCAACTTCAGTACTGTAGCTGACTTCTGTTTGTGTGCCGTAGTAATATAGGACTTTCAAAGGTCTCCATTTATAAGGATATTCATACTACTCAGTATTTTCAAAAGTATTATACGATGGATGACCAGAGGAATGCTTTTTCAATAGTTGCCAAGAGTCGTCAGTTTTGATAAAGTGAAATGGTAAAGTACAGGTCTCTTTTTATTGTAAGAAAGAAGATAAACTTTTATAAACAGGAATAACATCAACACAGGATATTCTTGATACTCATTCCATTGGGGCGAGGCGTGAGTGCTGGGGAAGGCAATGGAGGGGGTAGTTTCGGGTCGTCTTGCCAAGTAGGAGAAGCAGGCGCATCCGACGGTGCTTGTTGTCCTGATGAACAAGGCGGAGGTAACGACCATTCTGCTGTTGCTTCTTCTTCTTCGTGATCTTCATGATTATTATCTTCATGACTGACTTTGGCTTGTTTAGAAGATGCAAGGGGAACTTTGGCTTGCAAGATATCCAAAGGTTTGATGCTATTGACCGAAAATTGGGATGTGAATGGCTCGACTTCTTTTGGCATCATAGATTTTGGCACGTTCTTGATTTTCAGGTTTGCATTCACACGATCCTGGCCGCCATCGAGCCGTGCAACAACGTCTTTGAGATATGTAATGTAATCTATGGCACTCTGCAGAACGGTCATCTTATGGAGATGTTCCTGATCAGCACAAGAGGGGATGAGCTGTCGTAGTTGGATAATTTTGTCGTTGATGCGTTCTCGACGACGCCTCTCGATGGCGCTATGGGATAGCTTTCTTGCTTGTTCGCGTTGATCGGCAGTGGTATCTTGTGGTGCTGTTGTGGGTGTTGGTACTGCTGCTGGTGGTGGTACGGGAGGGTAAGGGTAGTAACGATGGATGTCTGTGCCTTTTGGAAGAATGGGTGTCTTTCCGGGGTTCTTTGGAGGAAGATGAGGTGATACGGGTAAGTAGAACGGAGGAGGATAAAATGGATAGTAAGGATGAGGGACGGCCATGTGTGGTGGTGGAGGTGCTGGATAAGGCATGAGTGGCGGTGGCAGGGTCATCGTGGCAGGTTGCTGCTGCGGAGACTCAGACGGTCGCTTTGGTGAATTTTCGGGTGTAGAAGAAGAAGACGAGGATGCTTTTCGTCGCTTCTTAAGTGGGACCGGGATATCGGATGGCGACGATGCTGATGATGACATTTGGAGAAGAGAGGAGAAAAGGATAAAGAAGGAGAAGAAGAGCAGAAAGATGATGGTTGTTATATTCCCTTCAATGTTTCTAATACACTCTGTTTTCTTGCCAATCGTATACAGCATGCTCCGACACGTGCAGTTCTGATTGGATCTTCTCGTCAAGTGATCACGATGCTGTCTCCCAAGGAACAGAGTGCGATGCAAACCATCCAATCACACACATCCCATTGATCCCGACCTGCATCATTTGATCTACATGTCTCTTCTCTTCCTGGTATTGTGTGTTATCACGTGGGTCATTAGAGGATTGTCAGTTTGTTGAACAGTAAAACTAAAAGAAAAGTATACGCAGACCCTCAGATGTCATCTCTTGTTCCTCGCCGCTTCCCATCTCATCAACGGAAGTAAGTAAACCGTTCCCGTGTCATGCTTTGTCTTCTTTTCCCCTGCTTGCACCATGTGCCCAAAATATTCACTCAGCAGTGAATACGATTGGTTGCAACGGAGCATGTGCTAAAAGACAACGCACGGGACTGGATGAAAAGGTTCTCGCAGAAATGCTTCACCTCTCCACATGTCTTTCGAGATAAGCAAGGCGGACATCTAAAAAGCTGCTTCTTGGAAGATCACGCAACAGTTAGCTTATGGGACTGCCCGGGGAAGAATCTAACTGGACTTTTGCGCAAAACCGTGACCTTGTCGCAACTGGCCCGAGGGAGCCCACTTCAGTCGTGCACATGCCGTCCAATGTCTAAAAGGCCCACCAGCGCCTTCGTGTCCCAGTGCTGGTCACTGACCCGATCTCCTATGTTCTTAACCAGCTACCGACCCACCCACTGTCTAATGTACGTGCAAGAAAATACTGGAGCGTTATCTGGCCGGCCGCCTGTGCCCTTTTACTAGAAATCGACGAGCTGTGTCATTCACCTGAGGACTTCCGTCCGGATCCCCCTACACCCACAGCCTCACGAAGCAATAGTTTCTTGCTCTGGCTCGAGCCCATATCAACAGCAATAGCCCACTCACCGCCTCCGCATGTTTCTCTTGATTCCCCCTTGTCCATTTCATCGCAATAAATCCACCCTAGATCCTTTACACATATCTTTTTCACCTGTCTTGCCTTCTTTTGCTTGTATCTTCTTGTATTTTCTTTATGTTTCCTCCTCTCTTCTCTCTACGTTTTTTTTTCCGTTAGTCCCGTTAAGGGTTTTTTATCCTCACCTCTGCTTCTTGGAACTGACTAGAGCGGATATGCGATGCGCGAAGTGCTCATCAGTCGTTAATAAACACTAACTTCCACCGGACTTTCGAGCTACTTAAAGGTATTTTTGCATCAACTGTAAACAAAATTTGCGCTAAAATGAGACCAGTTTTGCAGCTAATCAGTACATGATTTACGTTGGATGAAGAATATATTTGCTTACCTTCCGCTGAAACTTGGCTTTCAGTCAACGCAAAATACACCTCGAGCAGCACATAAGTCCGATACCTTTTCCTTTGCTCTCCCTTGCAGTATGTCACTTACCCCCGAAGGGTATTCCCACTGTAAAGTGGGGACCAACCCCGCACCTGTTACCGGTGGGGGCGGTATAAATAAAGCCAGTATAGAATTGACTGGTTAAAAAAGGTGGACGGAGGTCCGGGGGCAAGCCGCCGCCTCTACGTCTCACCAACCCCCACTCTCCAAAATGAAGAGGGGAAAAACCTTTCACCATTTTATTAGAACTAGAATCAGTAGAACTTGAAACAGAAGAACTTACCATCACATAACTTGGCAAAGAATACCCTTGCCGTTGGAGAGACACAACTTGAGCCATACTGAAATCGATTGCATCAATAAAAGTTCATGGTGCTGAAGTGGCCATCCATCCTTTACCATCGCTTCGTCTGTCTTGCGAGCAGCAACCTAGTTTGGCCTGCTTCTTTTCTTGGTCAAAGGTCTTGCACGAAAGGGATCAAACTATCTTGTATCTTTCATTGTAGTCTCAATAGACGGATTCTTGTGAGATGGACAGTAGAGTCACGTAGCGTTTCAATGAATGTTCAGATGATAATGCTAAGCAAAACAGCAGACGCGACGCGTCCCGATCCTACACAAGCCGAGTTGCCTCACTGGCAATGCACCATATCCGTTATTAAGCCTTCGGATTAGGTGGAAGCAGAAAAAATATCCATGATCTTTTTCTATAAACGGCATGCTGAACGCCCTAAGCAAGTCAGCGCGGGTAAGCTATTGTTGATCCCGTTCTGAATGGTTAACGGTAGTTGCGTCGCTTTGCGTTTGCTTGAAGAGTAATGAAGCCCACAGAAATTTTTAGGTTTGCCTTGACTTGATCCGGCATATCGGATTTGATTGTTGCTCAGTTTCGCTTGCATAAGCATGTCTTTGCTCAAGCGAAAGCGTATTGTTTTGGTGATAATCAGTCTCATTTATGCGCACGGATGCTATAAAGACAAAGAACAGAAAATGGAGTTGTACAGATCCATGATGTTGTGATGAAGCAGGAGAATTCAAGCTCAGAGCAAACAATAAGAAAGAAAGACGCACGTTGCGCTTTTTTCCCTTCGTTTCTTAATACGTCATGCGTGAGGTTGTCTCTATTCATGTTGGTATGTGACTCTGCGCAAGAATAGACTTGATATTCCGCAGAAAGGCTGACATGGATAGTTGTATTAAAGGGCAAGCCGGTGTACAGATAGGCAACGCTTGCTGGGAACTGGTATGTTCCTGAAGAACAATAAAGAGAAGGGGAAAAGCTTTTGGAACCAATATAACTGGCCCATATTAGTACTGCCTCGAGCATGGAATCAGTCCCGACGGTCAACTCGTTGATCGATCGAATGCGGATCCATCGTAAGTCGAGATCAATTCTGGGGAAGTGAAGATCGGCTCTCTAACAAAAAGGAACATGGAAAGTCTTCGAACATTCTTTTCTGAAGCTGGATCGGGTAAATTCGTTCCGCGCACAGTGATGGTAGATCTGGAGCCGACAGTGGTAGACGAAGTGCGCACAGGCCCTTACCGCCAATTGTTTCATCCCGGTAAGATAAAAGAATGAAAATCCCTGTGGCACCCCAAATCGATTAGCTAAATTAAAGTTTCCAGAACAATTGATCACGGGCAAAGAAGATGCGGCCAACAATTACGCTCGAGGACATTATACTGTCGGCAAGGAAATTGTCGATCACGTCCTGGATCGTATTCGGAAACTTGCAGACAACTGCAATGGATTGCAAGGTTTCCTAGTCTTTCACTCGTTTGGTGGCGGAACTGGTTCTGGCTTCGGTGCGCTGTTAATGGAAAGACTCGCCGTTGATTATGGTAAAAAGACCAAGCTTGAGTTTTCAGTGTATCCTGCACCGCAAGTCTCAACTGCAGTCGTCGAGCCATACAACTCGGTCCTGACTACACATACCACGTTGGAACATTCTGATGTATCCTTCATGGTTGATAACGAGGCAATCTACGACATTTGCCGTCGCAACCTCGACATCGAACGACCGACGTACATGAACCTCAACCGTATCATTGCGCAAGTTGTTTCATCCATCACAGCCTCATTGCGCTTTAGCGGTTCCCTCAACGTAGACTTGGCCGAATTCCAGACCAATCTAGTACCGTACCCGCGCATCCACTTCCCACTCGTCGCCTATGCGCCTATCATCTCTGCAGCCAAAGCATACCACGAACAAATGTCTGTGCCCGAAATCACGTCTGCCTGCTTTGAGCCCAACAATCAAATGGTTAAGTGTGATCCTACGCATGGCAAGTACATGGCATGCTGCATGCTCTATCGAGGCGATGTCACGACCACAAGCGTCAACGCCGCCATAGCCGCTGTCAAGACGAGACGCACGATTCAGTTCGTTGACTGGTGTCCGACTGGCTTCAAGGTGGGCATCAACGGCCAGGCTCCTACTGTTGTTCCTGGAGGCGACCTTGCTCCTGTCCATCGTGCCGTGTGTCTCCTGAGTAATACTACCGCTATTGCCGAAGCATGGAGCCGTCTCGACCACAAGTTTGACCTGATGTATGCCAAGCGTGCCTTTGTCCACTGGTATGTTGGTGAAGGTATGGAAGAAGGTGAATTCTCGGAAGCACGCGAAGACCTTGCAGCGTTGGAGAAAGACTACGAAGAAGTTGGGGCTGATTCATTGGGTGATTCAGAGATGGAGGAAGCAGAGTATTAGCATTTTTATACCACATATAAACAAGCTTTAAGCTAAACCAAATGCTTGATGCCTTATCTGGATTAAAAGTTTGACAGAGCAGGATTCACGTGTTAATGGGGAGACGAGATGGAATTTTCCCCGCTTCTTGTCTTGTCGTGGATACTTCTTCCCTTTCTTTCACTCTTTTCTCATGGATTTTGAGCCGTTCACTGTCCCGAGTTTCTCCAGCAAAGACCTTGAATTGTTGCGTGACAAACTCAGCAAACCGATATATCCGAATGAGCTCGAACAAGATGTCGGATGGTCTTATGGTGCACCTACTTGGGCAGTGAAACCTCTTGTCGAAAAGTGGCTAAACGACTTTGACTGGGAGGTTTCTCGTGCGGAAATGAATCGATGGCATCACTATCATACTACCATTGATGGACTTAGAATCCACTTGGTGCATGAACCATCTTCTTGTCCAGATGCTATTCCCATTTTATTGTTACACGGTTGGCCGTCTTCTTTTTACGAATTCCACAAAATAATCGAACCTCTGCGTGATGGATTGCATGGCAATCAGGTAAATAAGAGGACAGACAGAACTAAGGCACATTTGAATAATCGGATATACATCTCAAGGCTTTCCATGTTGTTGCACCAAGTTTGCCTGGCTTCGGATTTTCTGAACCGCCAAAGAAGACAGGTTATGGCGTGGCAAAAACGGCAGCCATCATGAACTCACTCATGGTAAAACTGGGTTATACGAAATATGGCAAGTAAAGGAAAAGATCGATATATGGTATGAGCCGCTTATACCCTCGGAATGTATATATAGTGATGCATGGTGGCGACTGGGGTGCCATTATCGGCAAATACATTGCCAGCCGATATAAAGAGAATTGTCGGGCGTTTCACACAAACTTACCGCTCTGCCCGCCTCCTTTGCCGACTGCACGCAACCTGCTATTTTACCCGTTTAAGGTCGCAAAGTTTTTCGGCAGTCTGCTGCTGGGATTTGACAGGGTTTACGGGCGGGGCAAAACGATCCTGAATGGCCCTACCTTTGCCAACGCCGAAATGAACCATGGTTGCGGATATCGTGCTATTCAGGGCACACGACCTTACACTTTAGCGTATGGTTTGGCAGACAGTCCTGTGGGTCTTTTGGGTAAGTTTCTGCTGCTGGAATGCAAAAAACACGTCTCCATGTTGAAATATTGAATATGGAACAAGCTTGGATGCTGGAGAAATACCACGAATGGACTTACCATGCACCCGAACGACTGGACACCGAGAGCCTGCCTGAAACGATTACGCCCGAGGAATTCTTGACACAAGTATCGATTTACTGGCTCACCAACACCATGTCGTCTTCGATCCGCATTTACTATGAATGTTTGCATCAAAAAGAGATCTACAAGGTCGTGTTTCCACGCGTGGAGGTGCCAGTGGCTGTTAGCGCGTTCGCCCAGGATATTTCAAAGGTAAACAACAGGAATGATCGGGTTTCTGTAGTGTTGTAGCCATTGGTATTCAACGCATATATTCTGCACAGCTTCCAAAAGACTGGCTTGAAGTCAACACTGAACTTTACCAGTTTTCTGAATATTTGTCGGTAAGTCAACAATAACAAGATCAAGAGGCACGTTGATTCACTGTCCATCCACAGGGAGGCCATTTTCCTGCTTTAGAGGAAAACGAACTGCTGTTGGAGGATATTCAACGATTTGGCAATTTGCTAAAGAAGAAATCATTGCTATAAATGGCTTCTATGGCCTACCAACGCTACACTCTGGTGATCCTTAGGACCGCCTCGCTCCACTCCGTTATAGCATAGCAGCAGGTTAAATAACCCTAATGCTCGTATGAAAAGTCTTTTCAGTGTCAACAAAGAGAATGTTCAATGAAGGAACGTAATCTACTTTGCTTCACTAATAATGACAGAAAGCGAGTTTCGTGCAGCCGCCACACTTTGCTCAAATTACACGCTTGATTTACCTTTGTGCCTGCAATTTTAAGTAATGTGCCTGAGCATCTGCGGAGGAGCCCTCTCTCAACTTCAATGAAGGATGGTGCCATGCCCTGCGGCTCTATTGACACTGCTCTAAACCTTTCCACCTGATTCTCATAATTTCGGGTATAGCTTATTATATTGTCCTTTTACCTTTAGTGAAGACGAGATGACCCTTAAATCAGTTCTTTAAAGCAAAAAGGGCAACTTTGACAGCATAAACAACCAGTAAAGTTTATAAAGCAAATCCAGCAGAAGATATCCTTTATTGAATTTAACAAGTCTTTCTTGAGTGATGCGCCCTCAGTTATGCCCATGTTGCGTACAGCATACCCATCGACCATAATGATCAAAGGGCATTCATACCAGAGGTGCCAGATAAAAGAGGACAAATCATCATAGACGCCATCACTCAAGAACAAACAGCAGAAAGGTACAATACCACCGATGTTTTTTGCAGGGAAAAAAGAGCCATTTATTGTCATTGAAACTTGCAATTCTATCCACAAACCTAGTAAAGAAAAGAATACAATCAGAACTCTTCAATTGTTTTCAATCATCCCTCCAAGCCTCAAAAAATGAACACGTTTTCAGTCCTTGCAACGTTGCAGCACAAGCAATCGGGATTCCACCCCCAAGAGCTCTAAGACGGCTCTTCCTATTACGCGATGCATTTCTCATCCTCCAATCACTCACACCAAGCAAACTTAACACAAACAATAAAAGTCAAGATGTACACACCTTTTTTTATTTAATCGACAGGTACAACTAGCGAAAAAGAGACAAGTGGCTTGGAAATTTTTTGCCTGTTGAAAAATTTTTGATCAGTAAAAAAGTAAAAAAAGCCACAATTTCAAGTGAATTGTGGGTTCCATCAGACATCCAAGGAAGTGTTTCGCAAACACCGTATCGAACCTTGCGAGGGAACGATACTTATTGTGGAAACTGCGAATTAAGGCTACTAATCATCATTGGAACCCGCCAAAGAAGCAACAAGAAAGGAAGAATACGAACCTCTTTTTCAAGGAGAAAAAGTCTTTATTTATTTCGGAACCTACAAGAAGAACTGAGAAAATCGGTAAGTAAAGAATCGTAACAAAAACGATTGTAAGGAGGGGTCAGACAAGGTATACTGGCAAGTATCCATCCGTACTTCAGCGTAAGCACGGGAGATGTCTTTTCATAGTCGATCAAAGTGTAGTTGGGATATGTTATCATCAACCCCCTCCAACACAGAAAACAGGAAGGAATACTTACCAGAACGTGATTAACATGCAGGTCGACAATTTGGTCACGTTGCGCCTCTTTATATACCTTTTTGCGGGGAATAAATTCTTTTTCGGGCAATCAAAAATTTTTTTGCTTTTCGAGCACCGTTCCAGAAACCGGTGGAAAGGCGAGGAATTTTCAGGACAAAAGTTTGCTTTTTCGTTTATCCATGTAATGAGCCATTTGTGTCTTTCCTAGGGTCTCATAACATGATTTCAATTGATCGTATGCGTGCAAAAGAGATTCTCGCAGAGAAGCGTCATCGGAAACTCGTTTTTCCCAGATATCGAGAGCCAGCATCCACTGAGACTCGCACAGGGTGAATTGGAATGTTTTAAAGTATGCTTCAGCGAGCTGAGCATGCGCTTGCGCACGCACGGTGTCCATGGCGTCGCGGTGTTCGGGCTCCGGTCGCTGATTGTCCACAATCTGGCAGATCTTTGCAAGGTACGGAATGCTGCCTTTCACATCGCCTTGGTTCTGCAATCGAGTCGCTACGTGCTGGAGCACTTGGAGTTCCTGCAAGCTTGCTGGGTTCACACTTTTCGAAACTAGGAAGTGAGGTGGCGGTATCATTCTTTGCTTTATTTGGCAGATAGAAAAAGAAGGAAAAAATAAATGGAAAAAAAGCTACCAGAATTCCATAGTCAAACCAGTCAGTGTTTGGTCTCGACGATTGGCCATGGTCACCTTGACCCGTTGTTGCTTCTTATTAAACTCTGTCAATTGGTCCTCATTTAATACGGCTTGTGGTTCCTGCTGCTCGCTGACAAACGACAACATAAAGTCCGTTTCATAGTAATCTCGTATAAGATGTATGGAGGAAGCGTTCGGAAATAGTTGAATGATATGAGTCAAAAACGACATGGGCGTTCCCTCTGGCACGTCGTGGATCGTAAGTTGCTCGATCGTCGGACAGACCTCCCGGACAGCCGACGCCATGTTCATGGACAGATCAAGTTGTTTTATGGTTTTCGTCTCATACAGAGCACAGAGAACAAGGTCCTTCTCCTTGTCAATTTCCGGACAACCGCTTAGGTCGAAACGTTCCAAAATCCGGCTTTTCCGAAGAAAAGCGGCAGCGGTGCTGGCAGAGCAACTGGTCTGAGCGACAGAAAAGGATACGAGGTGCACATTGTATCGCGCCATCATGGCCAAGCCTGCGTCGGTGATCCGCGGACAGCCTGTTAGATCAACGTGCTTTAGGCAAATGTTGCGTAGTTTTGCAAGCGCAAACAAGGTATCGTCGGTGAGACTAGGCGCATGCCGTATGGAAATGGACGTCAGCTTATCCGCCCTGTCAGCAAATGCGGCAAGTCCCCGGTCGATCCGTATGGCATCGAGACGAATGGTTCGGAGCGCAGGAAGCCCGAACGCAAGACGAACAAGCATATCATCGGATAAGCCTTCGCAGTAGGACAGATCTAGCGTGTGCAAATGATCAAGAGACCAGTGTGGTGGCAAGTTAAGCACGGAGGATGCAGAAAGGAAGCGCGTGTGGGCGAGGTTTAGGATTTCAAGGTTCGGCGTGTACCGTACAAGAGTGGCAAAGAAAGATGCCGGTACGCGCTCATACAAGGACTCCTCGATGTTGCTTAAATCTATCTTTTTGATAGATTGGCGTGTCTGCGGCCGAAGCTCTGGGAGATGATTGACAAACTTTATTAGTCGCTGCAGTGGATCTCGAATATAACCTTTCCGAAAGTCGGGCGACTCCCACAGCTGTTTGCCACATATACTGGACAAGTGACAGTTGACCAGACGGCACTGTGCTAATGTCGGGTGATCCAAGTATGGTGCAATTAGCTCCAAAGCTGTCATGACTTTGTCTCGGATCCCGTTGAAGAAAATGAGAGGGTCGAAATTTTGAATTACTGCTGTTGTCGTCATTTGTTCAAAAAAGAAGTAAACGTAATACAAAAAGGAAAAGAAAAAGCGGTCGTCTCTTCTTTGTTTTCTCTCTCGCTTTGCTCAGCACAGCCTAGTATGGAAGAGGTTTTTATACTGGGACGTCTATTGTCTGCTGAGCATCACGCCACTGATTTGTTCGGGTGATACAGAGGCATTTGCACGGGACGTCTTTCAAGACAATTGGCAAGAAGAAGAAACTGCCTCCAGAAGCAGTTCAGTACTTGAAAGAAGTCAAAGAGTGGGAAGACAAGGTCCAGGCTCTTCAAAAGGCCAAGCGCTACCGCGAAAAGGTCAGCAACCTCTCTGTACAACAAGAACAATAGTCTTTATTGAAAGGAGAATTGCGTGTCATTTTCTGAAAGGGAGAAGAAGAGGAATTGGAGCAGCTCATTGTTTACTGGCGCTCTGTTGCTCAGGTCAGCTTCTCTTTTCCCTTCAACTCTTTGCCTTCTCTCCTTTTAACTTGGTCTGTAGGAAGTGGCGCGTTCTCTGCTGCAATATTTTCATCGAGAGGATCCCTTTGATGGCTGGGGTTATGAAGACAACATAGCCAAAGATCAAGAAGAAGAGCATGAACTGAAAGATGACGATCAAGAGCAAGAGCTGGGCCGCATGTTGTCCCGATTGCGAATTGACCCAGACTTGATACATTACTGCCCTGAAACGGATGACTTTAATGACTAGATAGTTCATAATGGGAGCAAAAAGTAAAAGAGAACTGGAAACATTTGCTGCACATAAGAATATCGATGCGTCTATTTATGCTTCTTCGCTGTCGTCATCATCGTCAATATCATCACGTTCGGTATCGCTGACATCTGAGCCGACCGCTGCACCAAAGCTCCGGATCCGTGTCAGGACATTACCCAGAACAGAGGCAGACTGTGGCTGCATCGATGACGCTTCTTTGGACACTTCCTCATGATCATGACGATTTTCAAAGTCTCTGCGTCCGTAAAAGGAACCGCTGTAGATGGATTCTCGCGCAGTTTGCGAGTGCTGCGTCGACGATTGCCGACTAAGAGATGCCATCCAGGAAGAAGGATCCAGGACACTGGCAGGCGGTCTTGAGTTGATTGGAATAGGCGTGGCGGGTGCTGTGGGCGTTGTGGTCGGTAGCTGGATGCTGCCTTCGTTCTCGTGTGGGATTGTTTTCACGGATTCGGTCAAGGCAAAAGGCAAAGGAATTTCCTTGATGGCGCGGTATTGGCCACAGTTATTCAGATGCTGCAGAGAATTGAGAATTTTCTTCATATTGAACGTATGATTACTTCTGCTCACCTCATTTTCCAGTCGGAACACATTCCATTGGATGCGACGGTATGCCTCCATTAAGGCGATAATGAATCCCAAGATCTGCGGGTGTAGCCGCGTATGAACAAAATTGAGCGTCCAGGCAAATCGTAGAAATACGTCCAGCACTGCAGCAACGTAATATGTCTAAATGGGAAAACAAAGATCAGCCGAGCATTTTGGGATTCACGCTTGTTGTAACATACGCCTCGACGAAACACAAGTTCGTCACGTAACAAAAAGTGTTGACTTGCCGGTTGTAAAAGACCCCAATCCATCTTGATATCCCAAAAGGATGTATAGCAGGAATTGAACAAGCATGCCAGAATGTAGATGGCGTCCATAGCCATGCCGGCTGAGAAAAGAAAAACGCGGTGAGCATATGTAGCCATCGTCATTGTCTTTATACTCACGATACATTCGACGAAGGGCTGTGACGACTGTAGCCAAGATACTACTCGAATATTTGGCGGCATTCATCAGATGGACTTTCTCGCCTGAATCATGATAACGACGTAAGCATTGGAGGAAACGCCACCAAGGAGGCAGAGAGGCAATTAACGGGGTCGTCCACATGTAGGGTACGTTACAGTTTGATGCTGCATGGAGAAGGTTAGTTCTGGGAATCTTGACTCACAAAAGATAGTTAGTGTGTACTTGCCCAAGTCAGACCAATGCCAGGCATAGGCACAGAAGAAGTAAGATAGTGTCCAAAACGAATAGGATAAACTGTTGAGTTCATCGGCAATGAAGAAGTCGCGAAATTCAACTCTGAAAAAGTAACTCAGAACAATGCGACCCTAAACGTCATTAGAGTTAAGATAATGAGACGCGTTTCAAACAGCCTTTGCGAAACGTTACCAGTGCAACACCGAGCCATTTGCGTGCGGAGAAGTACAGAATGTCGAAAGGACAAAACAAAATAGCGATCAGAGTGACGAAGAGAACAAGAGGACACAATTCCGAAGGGAGAGATGATGCAAAAGTTTGCGAGAAATCCATGTACATGATAAACGAAGTAATGAGGAACATGAATGCTGGTAACTAAACACGTCTACTGTCAGAGCCATCACCATTACTTTGCTCATTCATATATATAGCATATACTTGCCTCACCAAACTGATGATAGTCCAAGTTATGCCGTGGATCTAGCTCAAAAATGAACTTGTAACTGATGCGACTTCGGTGCCAGATAATGAGGTTGATGGCAAATCCAAGACAGAAAATGATAGGAAGGATGAAACATGCATAAAGTTGAAGATTGTACTGTGCGTTGGATAGTTGTCTTTGTGTTTTTGGATCAAAACCTGCAAGGACAGATTAATCAGGCAGAGTAAAAAATATGAAGCCGTCGCTTTTTCTACCTAGTAAGCATGCTTGAAATAGAAGCGGTATAGCAATGCCAAGATAAAGGCCTATACGGAGTGTAGTAGAATTATAGTCCTAATAATGGGTCAAGTCAGAGTCTGGTTATTGACTCTTGAGTGGAGACGTACCTCATGTTTCTCAGGGACACGCAGTTTCCGCATCCCACGGCGTCTGTGACCATCGGCAAATTCGTTGATATAGAGTGTCTAAAAGTGTATTAGCGCCGAGATGCGGGAGGTGCGATATATCATGTAAAATGGCATACCTCGGTTTCTCGTATTATGTCATTGAGCTCATCCGAAGTAACCCAATGATACTTTTTAAGCCTTTGCTGATAAAGTCCGCTCGCTTTCCAGCCAGCTGTCTACTCTCCCGATTCAGTTATGAGCTTACTTTCCCTTTCCTGAAGCATACATGTATACCTTGTCAAATTTCTTCAGGATCTTGTGAAATCCCGTTTCGTTGAGAATCTGCATAAATCCCCGTTATGACGGTATTCTTTACCGGCGCCCCAGTGTGAATTCTTTACCTTGTAAGAGCGCAGAAACTCTAAACTTCGGTAAAACTCCGTCAAGGCCTTTTTTAAGCGGCTTCGCGCGACCTGAATTACGAAACATGGACGTGAGTTCGTGAAACGGCAATCCCGTGCGAATTGCACATTACACCGTAGCTAACGTGCTGATCTGCGGTATAATCGACTGCGGATGACATATGCGGCAAATGAAAAGAAGGTAGCGTGTCGTGTCCACGGCGGAACCACTGAAAGAGACCATCGTGGTGTCCATTGGTGGGCGCGTGATGCTGTTGTGTTTCGTCCGTTGCCTAGTCACAGGGCCAAAATTTTTTTTAGATTGCGATGCATAAAAACAAAGCTTAAAGGAGATCCGGCGGGTTTTACCATCTCAAGCAACCGACGGCCATACTCGGCAATTAACTGCATTTGAATCTTGAGTGCTTCTAGTTTGGTCCTGGCCTCCTTTTCCTTTTCTATTGAGAAAAAAGAAAGGATTAAGAAAATGCAGAAAATACAAATGTCCATTCGATGGATCACCGTCATAAAAGCGCGACACTTTTTCCAGCTCTCCATTAAGAACGCTGAAGAAGACTCGTTCGGGTTCAGTCGCATGGATCAATACTTCGTCCAACACCGACACGGTTGCTGAACTTCGAATTGAAGCTACATGATCGATCCCTTGAATGAGCTGGCCATATTCGGAACCAAAAAAAAAAAAGGCGAAACGCACCTGGTTGAGACGTGACCCGAGATAATTCAGTCTCGTCGCCGTTGAATCGTGAAGAAAGTCTGCGAATAAGAGAATGTGGAAAGGATGGTTCACGACGAACCGAATGACTGTCTCCATCGGCACGCCAAGGCGTGGCTGTTCCTGTTTTCCAGGGCCATTGCCACTGAGTGGCTGTATCCATCTTGTAAAGACCTGGTCTATGACTACCAGCCAGTTCAGGATCACTGTCATTGTCGAAGCCCTGAAGGGCATACTCGAGTTCAATGGCTGCTCGACGTTCACTAGCCTTTCTAAACTGATAAATTGGGTGTGATTAGATGAGAAATCAGGGGACATCAAAAGAAAGATTATTTACTTTTTCCACAGCCTTCAATCGCTTTTTAAGTCCTTTATAATTGATGTACGCTTTCCGCCATTCGGGTATACTTTCGCTCTCTAGATACTTTGCGAATTTCATGGCGCATGTATAGTGAGTGCAAGGAAGAAGAAAGGGCGGGAAAGGAAAGGGAAGCAGCAAGAAAAGAGCAAGTTTTTCTTTACTTGCTTCTACTTCCGATCTATCTTTTATAACAAATGCAAGACGAAAGGAAGAGAGAGACTCGATGACGACGGCGATAATGGTAACCTTTCAGTCTTGTTGAAAATCCTGACCTATCCATGACTGCACGTGGTCAGATTGCCGGCCTGTCATTGAGCGCCCTCCAGGGACGGTTACATGTAGCATTAAAACTCTTTTTGTTTGTCGGGTCGTTATGCAGTCTATCATCTGGGTTCATTGCAGAACAATTGCAAGTGACACAGCAGAAAAACACAAAACCATGAAGGGTCATTTGCTCCAGGGGAATTTTCCCTCCCTTTCTCCCCCCACCTCTCCCCCCCCAACGGATTTTCGTCAGACGCTTGATTTTACTCCGACAACAATTGCGACGCGCGTTCTGTTTCAGTGCTTTCGTTCGTATAAGCAATTCGTCACAATGCTTCGAGGAGAGCGATCATTCTTTAAAAAGACAAAAAGCAATGCTATAGTAAAGCTTGTACGAGAACGTATGTCGCCATTCGTACAGATTAAGAAAGAGACTCATGAGAGAAACAACTTGTAATGTCATGAAGAGTACATTCGAAACGATATTCCCTGTCTGGCAGAAAGTTGCCCGGCGTCACCGCCTTGTAAACCACTCTTAGACCACCACCTTGCCGCGGAAGGCACACAGTTAGCTTTTCTGAGTGCTCATGCCGATCATTACGTGATTCCAGACATGTCGGCAAGTAACTTCCGTATAACCCCGGGGCAAGACGCCTCTATTGACAATTTTCCCACCCACAGATTGTGATGCGTTACCTGGAAATCTTGGAACAAGATGAAATAACGGGTATCATTCTAAGCCAAACTGTGGTTACGTCGGTACGATTCAACGGGAGGATCATTCCCAAAGACAAGTTAATAATGGAAAGTTACTACGCAGCTCCAACAGCATGATAAAATGCGTATCTATCGCAAACTGAGACAGATCATTCAAGATACGCGTCGTCATAGCGTCTTATTTTACAATGAAGTGTTTGCAGAGACCCGTGTGGTCCGATTACCAGGCGAAACAATGGCCGAACGCGATTGGCGGGCTCTGTGCGGAATGGCTCGTTGGTACCAGGAGCACCTTGGGAAACCCATCCTCCTGCTATCGGAAGCATTCAAAGATTCTGGAGACAGTCAGGTGGAGGTGCTGTCAATGAAAGCATACCTTGACCGCTATTGGCCTAGCCACTCCTTGTTACAGAATCTGGTCCACGTGCTGGCGGAAGCAGTATTGGAAGAAGATCTGGAACGGATCCGGATCGCGTCGCGTGGCAGAAAATCAGAACCTGCAGTGTCAGGGTACACAGAGGTATTCCTGATCCCCTTTTGTTTGCCAAGCTTTTGTTATTGACAACAAGTTCCTGGAAAACAGTACAAGACGATGGAAGAATTGGAAGCTGGCATAAAGTCATCGAGATACTTTGCTGGCATTTTGAAATGTCGCGCAGGAACTCGAGACCAAGCCTACGTGAGCGGAGGTGGAAAGCTTGGCAAGGATATCCTCATTGTCGGAGCAGAATGCATCAACCGTGCAGGTTAGCGCCCCAACATTCAACGCGTGGAACGCCCATGCATTGACCAACTTGATAGTTCACGGTGACATGGTCGTCGTGGAGCTATTGTCGGAAAATGATTGGACAACAGCTTCAAGCGCCATTGCTTATGCTGGTGGCTGCACAGAGGACGGTATGACATCCAATCATTTATCCTTTTTTGTTATTGACCCTTTTCCGATAACTCTAATTATGGTCCGTTGTAGAATACGAAGAACTGAGATTAGCCAGAGAAGCGGATGCAATGAGACCCACAGGGCGCGTCGTGGGTATTCTGAATCGTAACTGGAGATCCTATGTGGCTACGATCCAGGAAGAAGATGCAGACACGGCAGGCGGTTCATTCCATTTAGCGATCCCATTGGACTCTGTGATACCGAAGATTCGGATTCGGCACCAAAATGTCAAAATGATTCAGAACCAGCGCATTGTTGTCAGAATTGATAGTTGGTACGTACAGCGTTTGGACTTTTTCCTCCAAGGAAGAGCATCAATATCTCACAAATTCTCAAAGGCCTGTATCATCACAATATCCTAATGGCCACTATGTTCGATCACTGGGTAATATATATGGTGAAAAAGACAGCAAGGACATTCAGCTCACTACTGTCATTAGGTCCTATTCACGAACTTGATACCGAGATATCGGCTATCCTGGTAGAACACGGGATTTCAGTCTCTCAGGCATCGCAAGGCTTTAGTGAGGCCTCCTTGAAGGAAATGCCGGTCGACACGATAGAGTCACCATGGAAGCCAGAGCAGGTAGTTTTGAACACTATTCCGATCACGACAAGCTTACCAAAACTGTTCAGGCTGAGCTCGAGAGGCGAAAAGATTTGCGATCATTGACTGTTTTCAGGTATTGTCCGCAAACTGGGTCAAAGCGAGAATACAAGTTATGACATCTATGTTGCATAGCATTGATCCCCCAAACTGCCAAGATATCGACGGTAAACATAAACCGTTTACCGACACTGAATGTATCCGTACTTAAACGTTATTCTGCAGATGCATTATCCATTCGGAAACTTGATGATGGCCGTTTAGAGCTGGGTGTTCATATTGCAGATGTGAGTTATTTTGTGAAGGAAAATTCATTGACGGATTTGGAAGCACGGTCCAGGCAAGTATTTGCGCTATAGATAACATGGCTGTTTCATCACATTGATTATTCAACGTCTTTTAGAGGAACTACGGTATACTTGGCCGATAGACGATTTGATATGCTGCCATCCGTACTCAGTGAGCGCGTTTGTTCCCTGCGCGGCAATGTGGACCGATATGCAGGCAAGTACAAACAGATCTGGCTTTTTCTGCTATTACTCAATGTCACATTAGTGTCTGTACTGTGGACGCTCGATCAATCTTATAAGGTTTTGGATGTTTGGTTTGGACGGACTGTGATCCGGTCAAGCTGCGAAATGGAATATGATCAAGCCCAGCAGTTGCTTGACGGTGAAGAAGTTGCTACTAATCTTGGTATGTAGGCTTGGGTTATATCAGCTTGTTGATGTATTATTTATTGATTATATCACTTAGATCGTTCTCTTTGCAACAAATTACGTCCCAGCATCCATATGTTGGCCAAAGTGTTGCGAGTGATGCGGGTAGCAAACTATTAATGGCCTATCCGTAATGCAACATAACTCCTTATTATATCTGTTTGCAGAAAAGACGTCTTGAGAAAGGTGCTCTGGAACTGGAAAGCAGTGAAGTCAAGTTCAATATGACGGAAGATCGTCGAGTGACCGATATCAATATCCTTTTTTCCTGCGATTTCCATATGAATTAACATTGGAAGAACTGATATCAATCTTAACTGCATTGTTTGTTTACTCCCGAAGGACGAGAAGGAGATCCATGCGCTGGTTGCAGAAGCGATGATTATGGCGAACGCCTATGTCGGCAAACGTATATATGAGGGGTTCAAAGATTCTGCAATTCTGCGGAGACATCCACCACCTACGCCCGGTCAGTTTGAGATGCTAGTTAAAGCAGCTCAGAGTCGAGTAAAGTAGCGATAACCGCACTTTGAGCACATCAGTCGGATTCACCAGATATACTAGGGCTTTGAAATCGATTTTTCATCCAATCGTGCTTTGGCCCACTCGTTAGAGGCGATCGCCAAGGCTAGCAAGGACGATCCAGAAATTGTTCGACTTATGAAAACGATGGCGACTGTGGCCATGAATGAAGCAGGGTAACAAGATAGCCATGGGCAAGGTATTTTGAGAGAAAGAAATAGGGCCCTGACATATTCAGCTTCTAGGTACATATCCGCTGGTCATTACGGTGTTGATGAATACTATCACTATGGTCTAGCACTTGATTTTTACACACACTTTACGGTAAACACGCGTGGTGCAAAGACTGCTAAGAAAGTTGACTCATATTCATGTCACGCTAGTCACCTATTCGGCGCTATGCTGATGTTGTAGCGCATCGTCAATTGCTTCTCTGTGTTCAGGATTCCGTGACAGTAGCTGATTGTGCTAAAGGGACGGGAATGACAAGAGATGCTACTGTGGCTGATATTTGTGATCATCTTAATTTCAAGTCTCGGGAGTCTAAGTTTGCGCAAAGGGTAAGACGAGACAAAGCTTTCACCGGAGTATTGACTTTAAAAAACTATTTTTTCAGGACTCGACAGAGCTATTCCAGAGCTTATACGTCATGCAACACGTATGTACCTTGCTTTGCAAGGCGTAAGGTCATTATGCTTACCTTTGATATAGACTGCAGATGCGCCCTTAATTGAACGAGGTGTCATTGCCGAAATACGATCCAATGGTTTCTTTGTCTTTATACCTAGGTAAGCGGCCCTTTAAGGTATCAAAGAGCAGCAGCTAACGAGTTGATAGACTCGGACTCAAGGGTCCACTATTTTTGGTGGACAAGGATGGGAAGCCGGCAGTGCCATTGTCTCTTCAATCGGGCGATGCCCAACACGGTAAGCTAAATACCGACGGCAGTCGATAGGTACACTCTTGACGTAATCGGTAGACGAGGAGTATATCACCAACTGCAGCATTGAAGTCTCTGTGCCGACCAAGATCGTTGTCCATGCAGCTACTCTTCCTCATCCAATTGAATTCAACTTGTTTGACCACGTCCGTGTATCGCTAAAACTCCGTAAATCGCACGCACACCGCAACATGGTGTACATGACCTTGATAGATCTGGAGCGTACCGCCGTTCTTCCACCTCGTCTTTCCACAGGTGATATGCTCAAGTCGGTAAGCGCGCTGGAACAGCGATACGTGGAGGACCGAAGAGAGCAACCCAGCAAAGAGGAAATTGAGACCAGACGAGAATTGAAAAAGTCGAGCAAGCAACAAGGGAGCATGTATGACGTACTGGAGCAGTTTCGAAAGCTCTCTTTAATCGAGACAGTCCAAACCTGAGCAATAAAAGATAGAAAATGTTTTCTGTCTACAGACTTTTGGTGGACGCTTTTTTAGCAGCCCCATAAGAGACTCTTAACTGCGATCGAATTGCACGGTACGAGCTGATTAAAAGCACGAGATCCGCTATCACCCATACGCTGGTCATAATCTAAACGAGAAAGACGTTGGATTGATTATCACACGGGCTTACAATATTGGCTGTTGTTCTCTTTTTACCCAAAGATAAAGGACGTATGCTAAGGCGTTACTGGTATTAATGCTTGGAAACCCCTTCAACCAATCGCCGGCCAGCATGGTGTAGGTGCCCATAAGCTCGAGGAAACTCAACAGTGTGATCCAGTAGTGGCGTACAGGATCTTCGCGGACCAGGAGATACAGAACGTAAAGAGCTAGTATTCCACCACCAAGGACAACAGGGAATTCCATTGCCACCATGTCAGGGTCTGCATTACCCCATCGCGCATCCGCTTTGGCGTATTCTTGCCCTGTAAATGATGTCGGCTCTGAGAAAGCTTCTTATAAAGGTGGCTACTCTGGAACTTACATATTTGAGCTAAAAGGGCATTGGAGTTGTTACAGGTGCGGCCCTGGATACTGTACCATAAAAATCCACCCTCCAGAACCACATGGGTTAACCCATCAAAAGCAATCCATATAAATGTAGCGCGGTCGCGCAACGAGCACGCAGGCGAGAGAAAGTATCGCGAACTTGACACGGCGATAGTGATAAATGTGCCCACAAGGAAGAAACCGAACAATGCAACAAAGCTCATCCTTTTACTCTGCTGCAAAAAGCGAGAAAAGCCAGAAGGAGGAGGTATGTCAGTGGTACCAGTCTATATATATTATTGGGTGCAGGGGTGGGAATACTGCAGCAGTGCAAAGTATTCTTCAATTAGAAATTGCTATGAAGCCAATACCAGGCACAAAGGCCGTACGCCCGGAATGGCAGCCCGCGGGGTTACATCATCGTTTTTGCTTTTTTGACGCAGAGGAACTTGATGCTGATTTTTTTTCGAGGAACGTTGTCTTGTTGCGGAGGCGGCCGCATGAAGCAGCTTGGCCGCATTTGGTGTTTCACAGTCTGCTCTGCGATGATGGAAATATTTTGGGCCGCAAGGCCTGCCGCCAAGCATTTCGGACAGATCTGACTCTCTTTGTATTCGTCAACTCGGCAAACATAGTGTCCTTCCTTTTCCGCAGCCTGCCGAACAGTCGCCCATCTAGTGAGGGCAGTGCTCCTCTGCGGTTGCCGGTAGAGTATCCATCAACGCCAAATGCGAGAAGTGCAGGCAATGCCGGCCGGACACCTTGGCTCCTGGCTGTGTCGCTCATGATATCATTGACGGTCCGGTCAAGGGCAGATCGCATCGAGCGCGCTGTGTCCCAGGCACGGCGCTTCGCTGCAGGCGCTCGCCAAGGTAAGCTGTACCCCTTCCGGGTCGCATCTTGCCACGCACGCAAATATGGCATATACTGATCCACGCTGCCATGCTTCGAGCCTGTCGAGAGCCGTTGTAAAGCTTCGGCATCGACGGTGTCGATAGCCTCCATCGTCTCTAACCGTTCTTCCAACTTCTTCGAAGAATAAATACTTGTCTCACAGTACTCCTTCTCGTCTCAGCTCTATCAACAAACAACCAATACAACACAATGACACTGATAAAATGCCGCGGACTCGCTTCCTGTAGCAGAATTTGAACTTCAGGGAGAATTGGCATGGTTTCTGGTTGCTTTGGATGTAGCCAGTCGATATACGGGATGGAGACACGAATGCGGTATCGAGAGACTTCCTGCAAACATCTCTTCATGTCGTCAACGCCTTTTATCTCGTGGATCCTTTTTCTGCAGGGCATCCTTCATGAGCTTCCACACGTTCTCGATCGGGTTAAGATCCGGTGATTGCGCGCCGGCCATTCTATCTTCTCAACGAGGTGCAGCTCTCTCCACTTGTTCGCAGCTTTGCTCCTGTGCGTCGGGGCGCCATCCTCCATGAGTGTCCCACCGCTGACTGTTTGCAGGAAGCTGTATAGTGCTGCACCATTATAGACCTGATCCAAGAAATCAACACCATTACGCCGATTTCCCTCCATGATGACCAGCTTTGACTTCTTCCCGTGGGAAATGGCGCCCCAGACCATTACTGAGGATCGACCACTCTCGAAAGTTGGTGTCAGGCAATCCGGACGGTCCGCCGCACGCCAGACACGGACTTGGCTTGAGTTCTTGCCGATTTCAAAGCGGGATTCGTCCGTCCAGATTACCTTTCGCCAATCGGCTATGGTCCAGTGCTTATGCTTTTTCGCAAACGCTTTGCGCCTCTTTGTGTGCCTGTTGTTCAAGAATGACTTCTTCTTCGCGACACGGCTATGAATGCCTTGTTTATGCAACGTTGTCTGGACAGTGTCAGGGTGAACTTCCGCGGGCATACTGTTGGTCAACTCTGCTAACGTCGCGCGTCTGTTCTTTTTGGTTTCTCTAACTAAGGCCCGCTTGTTTCTTTCCGCAAGTTTACGAGGTCGTCCGGGGCTTTTACGGCTTTCTACTGTCCCTCTTTCTCTAAATTGCTTTAAAATTCGATAGACCGTTTTTAAGGGTACACCGGTTTTCTCCTCAATTTGCTTCGCCGCGTTCCCATCTTCGCTCAAAGTAACGATACGGGTCTTTTGTACAGTGCCTAAAGTCATAGTAAACGAAACAAAAAAGCGGAAGAACGAACAGGTGACGAGCAACAACACTTTGAAAAAGATATATCGATCTCATTCTTTTTTCGAGGGCACTGTACATGAAAGAGAAACATAAGGATGGACTTGGGAAGAGTACTTGAGCTTTGTAGATTCGACGAGAGACATTCTCGTATTACCCTTGTATATCTCTACCTGGCGTCAGCATACTGTAAAGTAATGTAAGGGATGCCTTTATTATACGTTTGTTGAGACCGTGTAATGCAATAAGTTAGTAAGTATGTAAGTCAAAATTACTATTGTTTCCTCTTTTTGTTGCGAGCCCATTGTTTCTCTGACATTTCATCAGCTTCCTGCGTCGAGATAAAGTTTAACCTCCAGAAGCCTGGAGGTGTAGGCGGTCTTTTGAATCTGTCTCGATGCCTTGAGCATAACTGCACGCGTTCCTCAGGTGTCAACAACTTTCCGTCTGCTCCGGGTAAGGCGCCTGTCGCTTCATAAAACTAAAAACTACAATAAGAACTTCGCGTCTTTCTCCATCTTATTCGCGAGTTTACCGGAGCACAGCATTTGCAAGTGGAACCTATTAACTTGGCCCGTTCTTCCTTGTTGCGAACAACATCGACGAATGGTTGTTCTCGCCGTACAGTACTATTACAGTTGATGTTCGCTGAGTGGTTAGTATACTCGTCGGGAAATTGAGCTTTCATTTGAATACCTTGCACTATGCGACCTTGATTGTTTGATGTGTAGGAGGTCTTCCGTGCCAGGTCCATCTGTCACAGTAGAATTTTGTTTGGATGAACCGGCAGCAGCATTAGAGTGGTAAGTCTTTGTCTCAACGTTGAAACTTTTGCTAAGGATGCTCGTAACAATGCTGGTGGATGCGTCATTGTTTGAAGAAGCGGTAGTAGCAGTATGTGGTCGGGTATTGGCTGTGGTTTGTTGTTCAGCAGGATCTAATGACCGATGGGGAGAAAACAGTTCGTCGCTTGTCAAGTCGTCATCGTCGTCCAGCGAAAATGATCGATTCAAATGATTTGCGAGGTCTTCTCCCGTTTCTATCTTTGCTCTGAAATGGCAAGTATAATAGATTAATTAGATATATGTATAGGAGGAACATGGTGACATAACGACGTACTGTGTCTGTAACCGAGCATTTATCCCTTTCTGTTCCCGTAATTTCTCCTCCAGCATGGTCTTTTCAATAATTAGCTCTCGAATGCGGTCGTCCTTTTCTTGTAAAGCATATGACTGTCTCGCGAGGTCTTCTTCCTCTCTTTCTTGTAGGAGTCGGTCCTTTTCTTCGAGTAGCTGATCTTTCTCTCTCGAACGACGCCTCTCTACTTCCAGCAGCTGATGTGCCTTTTGTAGCAATCGCTCCTTCTCTTGTAGTAGCCGTTCTTTCTCCTGTAAACGCTGCCTTTCGTTCTCCAGCTCAGCTTGCAGTTGCTCTTGACGTTTGGCAAATGCTGCGCATGATTTCTTTTGTTAAGTTTACATGACCTTGATCTGATCGTTGATCAAGTACCTTCCAGCTCTTGCTGTTGGAGTTTTTGCGTTAGACGAGAAGCTCGGTATTTCTCTTCCAGACCTAATGCCCCAAGTCAATTTGTAAAATTATACAGCGCATCGCGATTTCGTTAGGAATTTACGAGCATAAGATTTTTCCATTCGAAGAAAAGGGCTGCGCAGGAGAACGGGGAAAAGACGCGTTTTCACCAAAGCGCATAATGACGCGTTTCGTGACAAAACGCGATCACGCGACCCCGACTGCCGCGCAGCATGCACATAACCTACCATTGGATGAAAACCACCTGATGTGGTATAAGCTTCCGTTATGCTACTACGCTGCATGGCAGTCAAGACCTACACCGATTGACTTGCTGCAATCGACAGACTTGGTCAGAAAATGTATGGATCCCTATGCTTGTCTTTCTAAGCTAACCGTAGTCAATACGTCCAACGCAAAAACTGCTTTTAACCGAACGTTTGAATTGGCTGCATGACTTGCAGTACCATGTTTTCGGGCGCGCTCCACATCATCTGGCGAGCCATTTCGTTTCATTCTTAGACTTGGATGGTCACTTTTATGCTGCAATATGTCTTCTGATAATCTTAGGCTGTATGACAGACATGGACAGGAAAACATGAGCGATGATATCCACAGCACGAATTAGAGGGATCATTGCTAAAAGGCAAAGTACGGGAACGTGCTATCCTTCTAAACAACGTGGATACTCACTGTATCGAGACACTCTGGATCCTTTTGCTGGCTGGCTCCTCTTAGATCTTTTCACTCTGTTTGGTTCGTTTGACCCCTAACGTGCTACAGACAACTATGATTGCAAGTAGGACCGTCATTATGCTCTTCCCCCGGCTGACAAAAAAGTTTCGAGAGAGTGAACCTCGTAAAAATGCTCGTTGGCATTAATTAATAATAATGGATGTCGCCCTGTTCAGAATGGCTAACACAAGTTCTTTTGACACTTTACTATGTACTTTATTTATATGCTCTATAAAATGAACTTCCTAGTTGCTTAGTTCGTCATAACATCGTTTTAATTGGACTTCCTGGAATGGTATCGTATCCCTTCCCTGCTCTGCCATAACCAAGATCGTACACGCTCAACCTTGTTCAGTACAGCTAATGCAGCGATGTTGCTACTTACTAGCTTGACAAACTCGACGTAATAGATGACTGGAACCCGACGAACTTCTAGAGGCAGGCATTCAGTAGTCAATTTTTTGATTGCATGATTTTTTGGTGGTCAGCAGGTCAAGCTTCTCGTAGGAACCTTCCCATCCAAACATAGGCCATCTCGACGGTTGTAAGCCTGTGAATGAATGCCTTTGGCTCGAAGTGAATGCAAGTTGTAATGTGAAAGTGTACATGGTGAAGTCATATAATGACAAAGGATATTTCTTTTCTCAATTGCAAAAAGCGATGTGTTGACAAGGGTACACAGTTGTGTGAGAAAAAAAAATTGTTAAACATCAGCATATATAAATAGGGACCTTGGGACCTCTTCGTTCTCTTTCTTGACTGTCTCTTTCTTGACTTCCTAACTCTGCCGGTATAATGGATACGCAATTCTCTGGTGACATTGATGACCAAGACAACTGCGTTGACGCGTACAATGTCACGTTGAACGGGTTCTGTTTCTGTACGCGACATGGACTTGAAGTCTGCCACAAGTGTCCAACGGATAATCGAGCAACTAATAACATGATGGTGGAAGACATGTTGCATGAGAAGGTCGCGGAGGAGCTGATGGAAAGGAAGTGGAAGGGAGACGACCGTCAACCTTTCGCTGTGACCCACCAGTGGACACGCCTATCAAACGGAAAGCCTGGGTGCATTGCGCACAAAGAAGTCGGATGCCAAGAATGCTTTAACTGGGGAGAAAAGCTACTTATGGAGATACAAGGAGCCAAGCGCACATCAAGACGTACTCGAAAGCACCGTGACAAGACGGTTGCGGTAGAATAACTTCTGTTTCTACATAGCCTGTAACTTGTCTTTGTTGTCGAACGATGTGAAGTGATCTTTTCTCCATTTTGAGTTCATGTTGCACAACAATGCTTGGCTGTGAATGCTTCAATTGTAAACGCCTTTTTATGTGCTCTCTAATTCCTCTTGTTACCATGAACCAGCACCAACCGCCATCACCACCTTTACAACATATACCTGACCGTCCATTCATAACCTCAGTATTAAGAGGTCCTAGTAAACGTGAAAAGCTTCGCTCACTAGCACGCGCAACGACGCAAGTCATCAAACAAGAGATCAACAAGTATGCACAACGTGAAGACGAGAGCCTATATTCGCAAGGACAGCGCTCCATTCAACCCTCCATGACCACGCCCCTACCCCGTTCTGATGGACCTCGAGTGCGGACTCAGTCCATGAATGGCATCCAGCGAGATGACCTCTCATCCAGCACAAACACCGTCAACCCACACTGCATGCTTTTCCCGACCTATGCATCCCAGATAATGGATGCCAATCACAGGAAGAAGTGGAAAATCCGACTCACAGGCTGGACCTTTGCAAAGCCCGGATCAGGACGCATTGAACGCTGGATCATGGGTAATCGAACCATCTATAACCTATCAATAATAAAGGGACTCACGGAAAAACAACAGCCGCTGGACGGACCTATGGAGGACTATCCGCCAATTCAGCTGAAGATATCCATTTTGCAAGGCTGTTAAACCAATTCCGCTGTCAAACCATGCGCGGGGTCGATATCCATCTCTATATTCGAGGGATCATGCCAGCTGATCAAGCCTTGCAACACCCATCCACATCGCACCGCTTTCATAAACTACGCTCGCTTGCACAGGATGCTATCGAGAGTGTTCTAATCAATTCCGGTCCCACCGGTCGCTTTGAGCATACGCTTACATTAGATCCATCGCCACATATCGAGTCTTGCATAAGAGATGGCGTTAAAAAAGTCTTACGTCTAGAAGCAGCCTTTGATAGCGGACTAGGTAACACTCGCCAACTCCTTCCCTTTCTCTCTTTCTTGGCCTTTTTGTTTTGCTCACTGGTGTTGGAAATGCGGACAAGATGCTTCTCCGCATGACGGATTTGTCGATCTCATTGGACCAACGGGCATTTCTATCATATCCGTAAATATATAAGAGAGAAGGAGGAAGGGAAGTATCCGAATACCTGACATTGTTCCGGGTAGGACATTGACGACACGATCAAAGTCACTGGTGTGCTGGATGGTAGAGACGTGATACTACAGAACACATTCTTTCGCAAAGCGAATGACGTTCCAGGCATGTCTGAAGTGTACCAAGCGTGGGCTGATATGGGTGCCCATGTGCACTATGTCTCCAACTCGCCATGGCAGGTTTATCCAGCTTTGAGTGAATTCCTTCGAGACAGGCACTTTCCAGCAGGTAGCATGCACCTTCGATCTATTAGCACAGGCGACTTGATTCGAAGGAAACCCGGCCAACATAAGCTGGACGTCATACCTCTCATTCTTCAGGTACATTACACAGGAGAGAAAATGGATAGACTGTCCTTGATCTCAAATGAACCTCTAGGACTTTCCTGATCGCAAATTCATTCTTGTTGGCGATTCAGGTGAACGCGATCCAGAAATGTATTGCATCTTTTCTTTGTATTATGCGTCGATCTAGAACAAAAATCCTCACGGTTTTTCCTTGTTTTGCCGTTGGTCAGCTACCGTATGATATACGATCAATACCCAGACCAGATCATCAAGATCTTTATACGAGATATCACCAGTGAGCGAGCAAGGAAGGCTGACAAGCGAGATAATTCTGACTCCTATTACAACTACCTGCGCAAGTTCCTGCCTCGTGAGCAGTCAAATATTCGGCGAAGCGATACCTCGACCTCAAGCATGATGGAAGCTCTCGGTGAAGTCGAGCTACCCGAGCATCAGCAGGAAATCATGGATCAGTCTGTACCTCTCAAGACCAAGCTCGATCTATTCGAAGAACGGATGCGACATGTCTCTTATGGGTTGCCTGATGGAGTTTTCACTGTCTTTACACTCGCTTCTCAGTTACGAACCGTAAGCGTCGATGCGCCCCCGAAAGAGTCAAGGAGCCATGATGAATAACCGAGCGAATAACACTTAGGATCCCATTGTAGCACGTGCTTTCTCTCAGTATCCAAAGATACCCTAGTTTTCTGTTCCGTGCCTTTCTTATCTATAGAGCTACGTGCTTTTCTACATGTAGAAGAAGGTTGGCGACGGCGGAGGAGATATCGTCAATCATGCACCATTGTTTTGCAAAAGAGTTTCAACCGGAAAGCGTCTACGCCGTTCAGGTAGTATCTGTATAGCCGCTTGTCTCGAATGAATCCAAGTCGTTGATACAAGTTCAATGCGCCCTGGTTTGTGTATTCTGTTTCAAGGACAATCTATCGTCGTCTCTTTTTGTTGAGTCTTTTCCATTGCTAAAAGTCTTTCATGATGCAGAATGTCTTTTTCTTTTACCTCGTCCGCGTCTCGATCCTTCATGGCGCGAACGGCCATTTCAACGAGTGTTGTGCCAATCGCCCGTTTACGGTACTCTCTTGACACTGCCAACATGGCGATATAGCCTCGAAGCCGGTCTTTATGAGCGTCTAACTTGCATATAATAACACCAACGCACTTTTCGCCGTCCATGGCCTGATTCGAAACGAGAGGCGTTAAGACGATCGTCAGAGGCGATCTGTTGCAAGATGGTTACCAGAAAGCAGAGATCAGGCCAGTTGTGAATAAAGTAGCGATAGGTGTAGATCGAGTACGGTTCAGAGAGATCATTTTCGATCAGGTGGATAATGGACGGCAACTGTAACTCTGAACTATAGCCGACGTATGTGATAGAAGAGCTCATTTTTCCCGGGACTTGAAAGAAATAAGACTTCCCAAATTTATTGACGAGAAAGAGAAACTGCCTATTTGATGAAACAAAAAGGCGTTTAGCTGTGCACAACGCACAGCCTTGGGAACCAACTTCCAAGACGTTTCCTGTGTGTTCGTTTGCTTATACCCTGTAGTTTGGGACACGTCGCCTCATATTGTCTCTACTATTCCAGGTGAGCTTGGCCAAAACCCGTCATGTGCTCAACCTAGCCAACTTTTTATCTTTTTTGTCATTCGAAACCTATCATTGATCATCCTTCCACACAAATCAAGGATGCTTAAAGTTATGTGTCACTGTTGTGGAAAAAAAAAGAAAGCTTATGAGACAAATTTGTTGCCATTTGCCAGAGATGCAAAGAGCACAACTCGCCGAGTCAGATCCAGGGACTAAAAATGGAGTGCCCCAGGCGAGGATCGAACTCGCGACCTTCGTGTGCCTCTGGTATATTTTTCAATATAAGCACGACGCTCTAACCACTGAGCCACAAGGGCATCTTTCGCTTGGTTGCGAACAATGTTTTATATGAACTAAAAAATCTGCAGATTGACACGTGACTTTCTTCTCTCTCCTTCCTGTCTTTTTTCTCTCACTCTGCTTTCCTTGGCATGGTCCAAGCGAGAAGAAAACTACCGTCCACTCTGGATGGAAGAATTAAACGTAAAACATGGACGTCTTTGCGTTAAATTCGGTTTCTAATCGCTCATTCGAGAGTCAACTGATCGCTGAAACTGACTTCTGTGTGCTTCCGCGTGCTCAATTAGCCACACAACCAAGGGTGGTAAATTGGCCAAGAAGAGAAGTAAGTTCCGCAGAATTCAGGGTATGGCACACACTGCCGAGGGCATTTTTCCTGCAGTGTTTGATGCGAAAAACAGTTGGATATTATTACCGATCCCTTGTTTTCCTCATTTATTGGGATGAATAGACCGAATTGAACGCGAACCGCGGTTCGGGCGTGATGTAATAAGTCCCATTGTTATTGAAGCACTTGATGAGAGTTCGCCGCCGTGGCTATCAGTTAGCGGACTGAACTGACCAGTAGCGCTTGGGGAATCCAAACCAATACGTGTTTGCGAAAAGGGATGTGTAGACCAAATTGGGTTTATGCAGCCAGAAAAACAGCTAATAAATAAGGTACGCAATACAGGGCAAAGGTTATACTACTCTATGATGCAACGGGTGTGGTAATTTGTGCGCGTCTTCGATTCTTCAACAAGGTTGCTTTTTCCATGTTGAGTTCAAAAGTCTTCTTTGGTGGTTGATGTCTTCCGAGTTTCAGGGTGCTGCCATCTTCTCCTTCTTCTTCGACTTCTTCAGTAAGACCACCCAACATGTTTGGTTTGTCCTTTTCTTCGCCCATTCGCTGGACGGCATAGGTGATATCAAGGATCTCCTTGATAGAAGCGACGCCTGGTGAGAAGACGTCTTTCCGTTTTGTGCTGGTCGTTACATCAGGGGTATCCACTTGAGCTGCTACTGCCGCTCGTATGGCCGGTGACGGCTTGATGATGGAGGGTGCTGGCCGTCCAGTAATCCAAGGATGTTGTAAGAACTGGTCGACAGTATATCGCTCGTGCGGATCGACGCAAAGAAGATGAGTGATAAGGTCTTTGGCGGCATCAGAGACAGAGTCCCACCAGGGACTCAGGAAAGTGTATTGTCCGCGTGCCACCTTTTCAGTCAGTGCAGGAATCGATTCATCATAAAAGGGAGGGAAACCGCAAAGCATGGTGTACAGCACACAACCGAGGGCCCACATGTCGACGGCCTTGGAGTACCTTTGATCGCGTACAATTTCTGGAGCTGTATATCCCACCGTTCCGCAGGGCGTGAACGTCGAATTGTCCCATATGACCTTGGACAGACCAAAATCTGCTATCTTTACACGTCCAATGCCGCCTCCGCCCACTCCTGGTTTAAACTCTCCTTCATCCACCTTGTCTTCGTCGAATGTGTTGATAGGTTTCTTGGAAGGTATGATCGGTATTGGTTCAAACAGGATATTCTCTGGTTTGATGTCCCTACGAGTGGTATATATCAGCTCCCCTCCTTCTTCCATTTGCTCTTTCGTTCGTTTTACCGATGTACAATGCCGCACTCTTCGTGCAAGTAGCGGATGCCTTGAGCGACCTGAACGATGACATGCCGAGCCAAGTCCTCACTAAAGTATGTCAACTTGACTATTCGATGGAACAGTTCGCCGCCTTGACAAAGCTCCATGACAAGGTAATAGTGGTGATCTGATTCAGAAAACTCGATTAGGCGGATAAGATTGGGATGTCGTGCTGTCTGCATAATCCGCACTTCTTTGAGGATATTGGCGCGCTTTTATATGATGAGTGAATCATGGACAATTCTACAAGTGATATTCTTTACCTCTGTAGCGCGTGGTTTCTCTTTCATGCTTGGATGTAAATGTGTCTGTTCTTGCTAAAAAGTATTCAGTTTAACTCATGGATTCCTCGACTTCCTTTTTCCCATACTTGAGAGGCATCCAATTCACGCTTTCGGACAACTTTAATGGCGACCCATTGACCAGTCATGGTATCTCGTGCCTTGTAAACCACAGAAAAGGCACCACTGTACCCGTCTTTCTTAGTCTTTATCGTCCATTTCCTCCCTCCACAGCTTCTTTTTGGCTTACTCTCCCAATTTCTCCAGAACTTCATAGCGTTCCAAGCCAGGGTATGTGGGTATCGTCCGCTTTCGTAACCGCTCTTGTTCCAAAAACCGAGCTGCGGCAAGTTCGGTCGACAGTTTGTTGGGATCGGCGACAATGATGTTGCGTTTATTATTATCGTTATTGCCGCTCGACATTTCACTTGACTTTTCCTCTTGTTTCTTGTCGTTATTAGGTTTCAAAAAGTTTCTAATCTGAGTGAACATCGTCCATGAATGGGAAGAAATGAATTGGAAGCAATTCTCGTTCCGCGCCCAATTCGAGTGCCACACCCTTACTTCAAGCGCTGTATTGTACAGTATATCTACATCTTTCAAAAACAGGTCTCTTTTTTCTGTCTATACGGGAACAACAAATGAGGGTACAACAGAGAGTGTAGTGTGCAAGAAAAGACAAGGATAAGGATTATAATAGTGTAAAAAGTGAATAGTTGAAAATGACATAGGTTGGTAGGGCGGTTTTAGGCACCAATCTTCTTGTCCAACACTTCTCTGACTGCCTTGACAATGACATTGTCATCGGGGAATGCAAAGTCTTCGAGGTTCTTGGCGTAGGGAGTGGGCACGTCAGCACCAGCAACGCGCATCAGAGGAGCATCAAGGTAATCGAATGCCTCGGCTAATATGAGTGAGTACATTGGGAAACAAAGAAATGGACCGCGTCTATTAACTTACATTCCATGACCTGAGCAGCAATTTCGGATCCAACACCAAACGAGGCCCAGCCACCTTCAACGGTAATGATACGGTTGGTCTTCTTGATGGACTTGACGATCGTGTCCATGTCCAAAGGACGGATCGAGCGCAGGTTGATGACTTCCGCCGAGATACCGCTCTTGGCCAGCTGTTCGGCGGCCTTAATGGAGAAGCCCACGGAACGCGAGTGGGCCACGATGGTGATGTCCTTACCCTCACGTTCGACCTTGGCCTTACCGATCGGCAGGAGGAAGTCAGACGACAAGGCTTCCTGGGACATGGGATGCGAGACACCATATTCAAGTTCGTTCTCGAGGACAACGACCGGGTTGGGATCACGGATAGCAGCCTTCAGCAGACCCTTGGCGTCCTCCGAGTTCCAGGGCGAGACCACCTTCAGACCAGGTACAGAACCGTACCATGCAGCATAGCACTGCGAGTGCTGGGCAGCGACACCGGCAGCAGCACCGTTCGGACCACGGAACACGATGGGCACACGCACGCTGCCACCGGACATGTAGTGCGTCTTGGCTGCAGAATTGACGATTTGATCAATAGCCTACAATAATCCACTCTCGCCTTTTCAATATCGATGTTATCTTTTCCAAACATGATCATCTTACCTGCATAGCAAAGTTGAAAGTCATGAATTCACAGATGGGCTTCAAGCCACTCATGGCAGCACCGACGGCCAAGCCAGCGAAACCCATCTCGGTAATAGGCGTATCGATTACTCGTTTGGGTCCAAACTTGTCCAGCAAGCCCTTGGTCACCTACGATTATTTTACCCAACCTCCGATGAGCCACCACCCCAATCTTTTTCGCATGTTTTCCCGATTCTTCCCACCAACCTTGTAGGCACCGTTATATTGCGCAACTTCTTCACCGAGAATAAACACCTTTTCGTCACGCAGTAACTCTTCCTCTAATGCCTGGTTCAAAGCATCGCGCACTGTCATCTAACAGCAAAAGGGTTGGTCTCTCTTTCTCTCGTTTTTCCCCTTCTTTTTAAACTTTTCCCGGGAAAACCCGCACACACCTCGACAGTGCTGGACGAGTTGAACCGCTGTTGTTGAGCTAACATAGCCCATGCAGCCTTGTTGGGTCCGGCATGTCGAGCGGCAATAGGAGCAAGGCGATGCAATGAGGACAGGAAAGTCATTTCTGTTTGTTGAGTGTGAGTGAGAGAGCGAGAAAAAAAGAAAAAGCGGGCAATCGGATTCTTAACACACCGGGTGAAATCGCCAAAAAAAGAGTGGTCACAAACTTCTTTGATTTTTCAGAAACAGCATGTCTGAGCACAAAGCTTGCGAGAAATAGACAGGAAGTCAATTGCAGGTCTTCTAAGCAAATAAACAGGTATCCAATAAATGATAAATACAGCAGTATAAGAATAAATAAGATGTACGGTGTTGATGCTTGCAAGAAAAAGAGATTGCTGCGTGAATAAAATGTGGTTGACGGTGGTATGCTTGCTCAGAGGGTGAACTATGAGGGTAGATTATTACTATTACTACTATAATAATTAGCGTGCTCCACCTTGTGTGCTATATACATACATATCAGCTTATCTTCCCAATTACAATATTCAATTTGTTCTTCTTTACCTGGATCGTTTATTCTTGTTGGCGCGTTCCTTGGCTAATGGATGATCAGCGGGCGTCAAGAGCTCAAAGCTGCACAAGAGTTCTTCGCTAACACTCATGATCGCACCAAAGTTGTCGAACTCGCCGCAGTAATTGGGTGCAGAAAAGACAGTGACCAGAGTTCGATCATTAAAGAATTCGTAGCCATCCTCGACAACCATGTGTGCCCGGCACACCAAATCCAAATCAAACTTGGCTAGAAACTCATTAATCACTTTTTTGCCAAAGCAGTACGATACACCACGCTCATTGTCTTCCCAGTCCACAGTAACATCCGACGGATCAGACCACAACAAGTCGTTCAGCAAGCCGTAGTCAGGTACATCCGTTGGTCGTTGAATGTTGCGTATTTCGTCCATGCTGTGGAGGGACGGCGACAGTCCACCGTGGACACAAAAGATTTTACCGGCTACTAACGCCGCAATCGGCAGCGTGTTGAAGGTATCCACAAAGGTCCTCCACATTTTTGGGTTCAATCGCCTCTTGCATTCATCATAGAAACCATACACTGGCCGAAAAAAGATCAGCGAACCTTCTCCGTTTCCATATGTAACGTATATTACCTTTGGTGACATTGGCGCATTCATGGTTGCCACGCAGCAGAAAAAAGTTTTCGGGAAACTTGATCTTGTAGCAGAGCAAGAGCAGGATAGTTTCCAAGCTTTGTTTGCCACGATCCACATAGTCGCCTAGGAACAGATAATTGCTGCTAGGTGGGAAACCGCCCATTTCAAACAGACGAATCAGATCGGTGTATTGACCATGAGTGTCACCGACGATCTTGACAGGTGGTGATAATTCAAGCAGAGACTGCGTTACCCTTTCTTTTTAGCTCCAACGTTTCTTTTCTCTCTCTCTCTCACACTTTGTTCCTCCTTACTGGTTGATTTAAAAAGATTTCCATAGCCGCCCGGCAAATTGCCACGACTTCGGATTGCTTAAGACACAGTTGCTTGGAGACTTTGGTATGTCCAGCTTGGATGAGACGTTCGATATAATCGTCCAGTTCAGCTGGTGTGATGGTATGCGTGGCGTAACAACTCGCGATACTGTTCATGGTCAATTGGTTGATAGAACCGACGGTCAGGTTGGCACCAAGGTATTCGTCTTGCTGCTGCTGGACTGAGCCGTCGCCGTTTTGTTGTTGAGGCGGCCAAAAGTCGGAGGCGGCCAGCAATTTGTGTTGCTGTGGGTGTGCGACTTTACCGCCAAACGGATCCTGTCCCTGAATAGTGTCTTGCTGATCGTCCTCTTCCTTGTTGCCCAGCGGATAGTCGGGGTTCAGCTGCGCCAATGACGATTGGTTGTTGTTGGTTTGTAGCTGACGGGCAGGCAGTGAATGACGATGATGGGAATTTATTAGAATGGAGCTGACGGACTGAGTCGTGTTGGTGCTGTACTCATTGTCTTCAACAGGACGAGGCGGCGGCATACTCTTGGTCGTCCGACGACCCTTCTTGCCATTTCGTTTTGAGACGTTGTTGCCCATATTAGAACAAAGAGGAAAGGAAAACAGGGAAGCTCGAAAACATTAACTCGCTTTCTTCCGAAATTTTGGAAAACCGATGTACTCGCGTGCTGTCAGACCCGAACAGGAAGTGCAGGTTGCGTCCAATAACTGAATTTCATTTTCTTTTTCATGTACAAATAGACATTAGAGCTATGTCTGAAGTCAAAAAACAAGACAAACAAATATATATAAAATACTATTTCTTGTAGTAGCTCAAGGGCACATTGTCCTCTTCGTCCGAAGAAGAATCTGAAGACATAATAACAGGTTTACTTCGGCGACGGTTTGCTTTGCGCGATGGATGATGTCTTGGTTTATCTATGCGGATTCTGTGATGCGGTAAATGATGAGTAAACGGTGGCTTTGGTTCGCCAGGGGTATTGCTTTGTTGTTGTGCAAAAGACGGATTGATGATGGAAAGGTACCAAAACATAAAGTTGGAAATCACAACTTGCTGTTGGAGCGGCCGTCTCGGATTCGCCAATTTCATGTGAGATAGCCGGTATATGGCACGCTCAACGTGGATAGGAAGTCGATAGTCATGAATGTAATATCGTTCTACCGGTTTGGCGCCAGCTGCTGCGGGTGGTGCGACTGGCTTCACAGGCGCCTCCTTCTTATTACGAGAGGATGACTTTAATGATAATGACCGCGTAATAAATGCTGCAATCCCACGTTTTGGTGATGTGCTATCCAAAGACTCTCGACGCTTATTGGTAGTCGCCTGCTGCTCATCATCGACTCGTCCTCGGCGACCTTTTCGTCTCTTGTCACTATTCAGAATGCCGCTTAACCATGATAATCTCTTCTCAGGCTTTCCTGGTACCGTCATTTGGGACATGGAGCGCCTGAGAGTCGTGCTTTCGTCGTCTTTTTCTTCAGCTAGCGGTGGTTCCTTTAGCTTCATGATATCTGGGCATATATGTGACTCTGCATCTTTCACTCGTGAAAGGATCCCTTGCGGGGAATCATAGGATGATGCCAGACTCGCGCTGCCCAAATCAATCCATTCGCTTAAACTCACAGGCCGGTCCTGCAACCGGATGCCTTCAGAGGGCACGTATCCCATGCGGTCCCTGACATCCGTCGAATGCCGTGAAACAAGGGGCCGCCGTCCACGCCGTCTGTCGCTATTAGCTTCGCTGGCACGTCTTGCTGAAAATGCTGTCCGTCGAGACAAGGCACGTGGAGCGGGCAGCACAGGAGATTCGTTAATATCCAGGGGTGGTGGATCGTTCAAGGACACGGATTTCGAAAGCTTCGACTTTTGCCGTCGCACTTTGGATCCATTTCGGGTAGGCGATGTTCCGTGGAGTTTAATCCAATTGGCGAATTCGCTAGGTGCAATTTCCGGATGCTTATCCGCAGGCACCCTGAAAAATAGCATGAGTGAAATCCCCAGTTTTATCCTTGCTTGGTGTATGACGTTACCAAATAACGTTCGAAACATTGAGAACCGTCTCGTCGCTCCTCGTCGTTTTGTCATTGGTGCCGTCTTTGTGCAAATGTTCAGAAAGCATCGTCGCAACGCAGAGCCCGGATTCCGACTTGGACGGTGCCGTGAAATCGTTCTTGTCTGGTGCGGTTACATCAGACCATGCTTTGGGTTCCATCGCTGCTGTTACCGCTGCCATGGCATACAGCCCTTTTCCTGAGGGTGTTAAAGAAACAAACCAAGTTGTACTTGCTCCTTCTTCCTGCTTGTGAAGAGAGAGAGAGAGAAAAAAAGGGGGAAAATGCAAGAGAAAAGCAAGAAAGTAATAAGAATGGAGCCTTCTACAAAATGCATAGATTTGGACCGCCGAATCACTTAATTACTCAAAAGCCTATAACGTCTTTAGCCTACAGTCTGGCAAATTCAGTTTGCGCCCAGCTATTTGCGGTCCATCTTTGTCGACGCGTGATAACAAACAGAGTAAGACTGCAAGCTAACCTTGGGCTTGCATCGAAACGCATCACACTAGTATAATCCTTCCTTGGGAGCAAGTGTCCATGTTGTTGCGCCATTCTTTGATAGTAATAAAGCAAAGACAAGCCGCTTGCGGAGGTTGCAAAGATCTAAGCACTAACCAGAATTAGTATTTACTGCCGAGCACATCCAGACATACTTTCCCTGTCGACCCTGAAACACCAGACAAAATACCTAAAACATTAGATGGCATTTGTCAGATGCCAAGGGACCCGGACTCTCCCAGATGTGCCGCAATGCGCACGCGGGTATATCCTTGCCGTAGCCATCACAAGGAACGTTCTTGCAACCAGCTCGCTCCTGAAGCGGAATAAAATTAAGCACGATTTTTATTTCAATTCAATTAATACTACAACGTAGCTATTGAGTAGAAGAGCCATACACTTTGATACAAGAAGCATGATGATGGTTGCCAATACGTATATCGAGGGACAATCCCAAAACAGGGCTCTGCGTCACACTCGAACTTTGGCAAAATTCTAGTCCACAATTGCCGGTACCCCTATTGTTCTTCCGTGTCTCATTGCCGTGACAGATCTTCTGTGTGTTATTGAGATTCTTTCATAGAAATTCATATAAGCTCACATGTCAAATGGCCCACTTTTTCAACCCAACTTTATGGGCGTGCACCGAAAATGCATTGAAAAATGATCGTTGCTAATACAAAACCCGGCGATGACATCCGAGTCTGGACTAGCCGTTATCACGCAGCAGCGAAGCTTGTTGATACAGGTATTTCATGCCTTCTTAATCTAGAATCGCCTTTGACATCTCTGACACGAGCGTACGAAAATCGGGGATGATATCGGCGAACAGTCGAGCTCCGAATCATCTCAAGCAACGCAAGCAGCTGGCCATGCGTTTGGCCTGACGCCCGATCAGGCCAGCCTGATCTGATTCTAAGCCCTACCTACCTTGAATTAGCATCAAGGAAAATCCGAGAGCTGAGAACAATTGGATTCATAGCGATGGGTAATATCTTCTATTTTTCACTAGTCTTTACATTGTTTTGACGCGACTCTTTGATTTCTAGGCCTGACAATTTCGACGTTGATCGTGAATAGTCTCTGCGGTTATGTCTGCCGGCTCCAGTACACTACTCACCAACAAGCAGCTTACCCGAATCATTTCGTCAATATCTGTCCTCAAGCGTTGTTGCTGCGTGTGCTGGTTTCATAAAGCCTTCAACCACTCCGTTACATATCCATTGAGCACAAAGCATCACGGTCATCGAAATGGTACTGAAGGTCAAGATTATCGTCAGAGGTACCCTTGATATTATCAAAAACGACGTTGGAGGATCAATCAGCTAATCTGTACATACCCCGCTGCCGCTGCCGCCCTGTCCACCGTCTCCGCCCGCAGATGCACGACAAATTAGAAAAAAGACTTTTGCCGATGGCTACAGGACTCAGAACACCGTTCACTGCAGCGCAATAAGTTTCAGTCCTCCTTGCGATTGGACAACTTGTATCTTAGCAGACGGGAATCGAGAGCCGTTTCGTCCTTAGAAGAATCGCGCTGGAGAGGGCAGAGACTTGCCGCGTCTGCCCGGAAACCAGTTCTTAAGCTCGCTGTAATTCAGTTCTGCTCACCTCAGAGCTGAATTCTTCCTTTCAGCAGCTTATAACCCACACAGAGCGCCTTCGCATTTTAGTGGTTATGGTGACCACAGCGTCTGGACACTCCTTGCTGCGAAACTTCAGGATCCCCGAGACAGGCAATGAAGACGGCAAATATAACATGAATGTTAAGTAGAAATATTGTCAGTAAATTTACGTACAACTGTCAGCAAGTGTTGCCGGTGAGAATCGTTGCGAAAGCGCAGCTTCGCCCAGTTGGCAGCGTGTCTCTCTTTCTTCAATACTATGTATGTGTACTCGTCTGGTGCCGCTTCGCATACTACGCATTGGATGTGCTGAGAAGTGTTCCCTGCTGGAAGTACTACACGTGGCTGTGTAGTGCTGGGCACATTGTAGTCGTCAGCAACAGTAAAGGAGCCAATGTCGTCCAACAAATGCAGACAATGAGCCTTCTATTCGTTCCATCGATCCCTCTAATCCAGGTTTTCCTTGATGCTCGCTTGATTGACTCTCTCTCTTATCCTATCGCTTACAGTAGCCGTCATTTGAATTTTTCCCTTTGATTGCGCCTCTTTCCTGTCCACTTCGTCTGTCCGTTTGCTCCAATGAGCAGCTGGATGTTAGCTGATTCCGTTCCGTCGTCTGTTGCGACTTCTCCGATTGTATGGCAAACAGGAAACTGTGACGCAGCGGAATTTTCTTTTACGGTTGGGCAAAAGCCCGCAATTGTTTTTTTATTGTATCGTCAAAGGGGGGAAGAAAAGGAAAAAGAGGATGCTTGACACTGGCCTTTATGACCGCTGCTGCGGGCCCCGTTTATTCCGCGATCCTGGAGACCGACCCAGCCTTCCGCACGGGGGCTTCTGGCAGTCCGTCTTCCTTCGGGTGCAACGATGACATGGACGCTTGTGTTCGCAGGCCGTATGCGATTTCCGGCAAGCGAGGCACACTAGCCCGTTTCTTGGCTCACGCTGCGGTGTGGAAGCAGGAGCGGGAGCAGGAGCCGGTGGAGGTGCGACACATGAATAGCTTGCGTAATCGTGTTGATATCGGGATCACGCAACTGGCTGCACTCCTGTGCTGACGCGTTTAATGTCGAATAATATGCCGAACCCTCGGGTTCCGACGCCGGCATATGGTCGAGGCAACCATGGTTACTGGTAATCGACCGATATTGGGCTGGCATAATAATATAATGATCGAGAGAGACTGAATACGTTGGAGCTGCTATGCCGTCAGGCTGTTCCTGTTGTTGGAGATGAATGTCCACAGGAAGAGCGAACTGCGAGTCAAAGAATTGATCTAGATTGTTCCTGAGATATTCAAATGAGATAAAAGGGACGACGACTATCGTGAGATTGGTGGTAATAGCTGTTTATTAGCTGAAGAAGAGAGAAAAAGTTGTAATAAAAAGCTCCCTTATTAAGGTACGCAACTGGGATTGAAAGAAATTCATAAGATCATTAATGGATCGTCGTTTACGTGCTGCTCACGATCTGTGGATACCACAGTTCTCTTCACGTTCCAACGTAGAAAGATAAATGGTGAGAAATAAGTCTCGTAGAGCGCGCCCTCTGCTTTATATACTATTACCTTGACCCTTGTTGACCGCTTTCAAATTAGTCTGTTACCACTGGCATCAAATGGCATCTTCGTAATTAATTACGTGAAAAACTGGTTATATTTTCCCCTGAATTTCACTGGTTTTCCCTAAAGTTAATGTTTTCAAGGAAAAGTAGGGGACAGTGTTGCCTTCAGTGCAAGTCATCACTACCTCTCCCGGAAATTCCCTAATTCCACTCATGGTTGGCTTTCCTGCCAATATCACATACAGAAGACACTTTTGCAACGTTTATGCGTCATACATTACGCTCAAAAGTTCTATATACGCTGTGAGAGCAAAATTTATCGTGATAAAGGAGCCAATCCTATTTCACTGAGAAGTAGGGATTCGTTCATACTTCAGAAAATAGTGAAAAGTAGCGCAGGAAGCAGAAGAAGTCTACCCACCTTTTCCCTGAAACCATGAATTTTAGGGAAAATCAGTGAAATTCAGGGAAAAAGTAGAATCGGCTTTTCCCGCAGTGATTGTAACCGAGGATATATCACAAACGGTTTCTTCATTGTGCTTGTGAAGCAAGATGCTTTACAGGATTTCATATTTTCGTTACTTGTTTCAGTCACACTATTTATGTATATCACATCTCTGCCGAACTAGAGACGAGCTCTTATCCACTGCTCCCTTCGTGGGAAGCGGTTTACACAACTTATGTGTTCGCAAATTGTCCCACAGCTTCAGAGGATTTTGAATAACAAACAAATTTATTCAAGCTCTCCACCCTCTAGATAAAGAACACCCCTCGCGGATAGAGCGAGGTTTCAAATTATCCGGGTTTCCATTGGTACAGGCCGGTTCAATACTGTACCCATTTTTCAGCCCATTGTTCGTGTAGGACGCAACGAGCCGTACGTCACCTTCTGTTTCGATTCTGGGACTGCAGGTCCACAAGCTAGCTCCCAGCTTTCAGAAACAAATTTGACAGACGACAATTCCGATTTCAAAAAGCGACCAATTTTTGACTTGTGATTCACAGAGTCATCGCTCTTTCAGCATAATGCATATCTGAATAAATCAATTCTTGGTTTAAGCCCATGCATTGAACTTGTGAAGACCAAGATCAAAAGAAAAACACAAACGCAGACAAACATATTACAAACCGTGAGATTGTCAGAAAACAAATGTAAAAGACCTTAAGCCTATTAAAAAAATGTCATTAGCAGTGACTGAAAATATGCGACAATAAGTGGAAATGCTAGCGACCGGTGCATAAAATCTGTCAGTGTCTGAGAAAGCCATTTTAAGGTGCGTAGGGATCGGCACTTCATCCGCCTGTTTGATCCGATCCGTACAGAGCCCTCCTTAAAGGGGAAGGACGAATCTGACAGTAATATAGCCGATTATTCACCCAGTAAAAGCCCGCACTGTCCAGTCGGATTTGCACAAACGCCTCCCCAGATCGATGAATTTATTGATCGTACGTACTTGTACGCTTCCTTTGATATACGAATAAACTCTTCGCCTCGCATTCCGCAACCTCTTAGAAGCGGGTGGCTACCAAGAGGTTCGCATCCAACATGCGGCGGCGAGCAATGCATTTCTACACGGTTCATTTAGACGATGGATACTACTTGTACTCAATCCCATCACTTACAGCCAGCGTTGGGTTTCCACCGTCGCGAAAATTCAGCGGAAACCGCGGTAATCCCTGCGGCGAAAAATGTTTCCAGATAAAGCAATTAGAAGACGTTTAGCACCGAGCTAAAGGAAACAACAGGACGACAGCGCGATGGAAGTCAAATATTGTGCGTTTGTCGACAGCAAAGAATAATGCAGTTACCAGTGTTCCCGCACACCGTGCAGCCAGCACGCTCATGCAACAAAGCCAAAAGAGGATGACGCCCCGCTTGACGAACAACTCAGCCGTAACAAAGGGTGTCCAGCCCTTCCAGCACGATTGCACATTAAAAAGGCCTGCGTTCTTGCCAGTGAAAAGTCGTCCATACAGGCTTACCGCTTCGAACATGGCAACACGCGGTTGACGTGATTTGATGAAAGACAGAGCGTCTTTAAGAAAAGAACAGAGGAAGTCGAAAGCACTTTCCAGTCCATTTTATACGATCTGATGATGTCAGCATCAATTTTCATGCAACCTGTCTGTTTCATGTGATTCTTGGCAAAAACTGGATCGTGACTTATTGAAAATCTTTTGGTGTTGTTGGCTATATAACTTCACATTCGATTTGGAGCATGTACGATAAACCTAACAGATCGGAACAATGATATTAAGACGGACCGGTAAGCCTAACGTTTGCTTCAATCAGGAGAATACGAGGTTGCAGTTTCATATTTTCTTACGGAAGATGGTCAATGACGAGCTAATAAATGCTAGGTTTACACGTAAAGACTACGTTGTGCAAATGGTAAAGTGTCCGGCACGCTGCGCTGGGGCAGCTCTGCCTGCCTCTTAGCACTCTGAGCGCTTTCCCCTTCGGGTCTGATATGTGATCTGTTTCTTTGAAGACCATACAAATATTAGAATGGCTTATTTGGTAATTGCAGACCTGATAAGCGCTGATTCGCTAGGAAAATGCAAAAAAAAAAAAACGATGATTAAACAGAGAGGATGTTTGGCTGCCCATTTTCCAAATTTGAGAGATACAACTTGTAACGACCCGCTTGATTTTTATTAAAAGATACTCCTTCCACTCTAGCCTTTTCAAATTTCGCGTCCGCTTCGACGTCAAGCACAAATCCCAAATGTCGCACTAGCGCGACTTCATAAAAGTTGTCCGGTATTTCGTAGTGTACATTTAGCTCGGAATCGGATTGTTGTTTTCGGAATCATCATATGCTTGTTCAATCGATCCTTCCACCACTTTTAAGACCGCCCCATGCCGCCTGCCTACTCCATTCTGCACGAGTCTCTGAACCAAATGTGCGGTGCATCCAAGCCAATTGAGCTGGAAATGATAGTAATTATATGCGTATCGTAATGCAGAATAGCCGTTTCTCGACAGTCGCTTTTCTTGTATGGATCTACGTCGATAATCATTGAACGGGACATGTCGATTCAAATATCCGCTTTTTATTATTCTTGCTGTGCCCTGTTGAGGATACTTGCGGCGAAGACGCTGCAGATGAGCTTCCCCCACCGGTCCCCCTACTGTCCTTGTTGGCTGCTCCAGAGATGGATGGCGATCTTTTCGAATTGACCCTGACGTGCTGATAGCCGCAAACCACGGCTGCTTCTGCTGTTGTTGTTGTTGGCTAGGTGCAACTCGGAAGAAAGCCGATAGAAATAATGTCCATCCTGGAACCTGTGGCGCCTCGTTGACGAAATGAACAACAGAGGCTTGCATTGCATAAGCGAATTGCCAAATTCCACCGCGTATGTATTATCGAACTGACTGATCAGCCAGTCGACAAATTCACTGCGAATGAAACAATTACGGAATATCTTGACATGCCATCGTCTGTCTTTGGATTTCTACACCAGCCTTCGGGCCTCACATGGCCACCGCAATATCCTTGGACTTGGAAACCCGCGATGAGGGTCCTAGACTTTCCAGTCGATGATACAAGGCTACTGTCGCTGCTATAAGGTCCATCACCAAACAAATTCGATTCGCCGCCGCCCTCGGTCGAAGTAGAAGATGCCTGTTTGGGGACTTCAGTCGCAACATACGCAGAAGGATCTCTTATCTTGAGGCTAAAGTCAGGAATCCCAAGCTCTCCGTTTTTTTCGCTGTTTTTGCATCTGCTCTCTTTCTTGCGGTGAAAGCCATTTCGCCTTTCGTAAGTTCTGTAACCAAGTATCGAGAAGTGCCAGCCGTGTTTCTTCTTCGTCTAAATAGTCATGAGATACTCCCGCAAGTGGTGGGTCAGCTGGCGAGTTCGTCCTTGATATCAGAATGAACCGTCCTTTTGATACCCCGCCACAAGATGCTCCCAGTAATTCCACGCGTAAAGCAGGCTCGGATAATTGAAAGATACAATCTTGGGCCAGATAGCGTACTTGTATGTGGTTCTCGTAATGTCAAAATTGATCGTACGTACATAGCGTCGTATCTCCACGTTTTGTCCCCACGAATCAAACGTCAGCTGGTCCCGATCGATAGCCACCACACCATATGCTTCCAGTTGCTCATTTCGTTATTATTACTGATATCTCCCGACGACGGTTTGTGTTGCTGATGACCAATTGTGTTGTTGTTTCCACCGGAACACCCGCCACCAGCTGACCCCACGTTATTATTACCTTTGGAGGTATGGAAGTCGCCACCAGTATAAACCTTGGTTACCGGCTTTTGTTAACTGGAACTACCCGTGATATTATCAACAATGATCTGGAAGCCTTGCGCAAGACGCTGACTGATCATCTCCGTCAACAGGTTAGCTGTCTTTCTGTACTCCGACAACGATTGATCACCGGCCTGATAAAGATTAGCATCCTCGCTCGCGGACACGGTGTACATGTAATGATTATGGTACTTTTGAGCTCTTCGTTGGACGGGAAATAATCTCTCGTCAGAGGTAAGCATGCCGGTGACGTGAGTGAGCGCCAGTGTACAACAGGACGACCGTCATCGCTCTGATAAGTCCGGATGGTCTGATCGACAGGTGGTAATAATGCGTGGTACCATCGACGTAAATAGGACGTGAACTGGTGCGAATAGTCGGAAGGATGGCATGGATTGATCATGTGGTTTTTGACAGCACTGTTACGGATCGCGGCATACGAAGCAGCATGGGAAGGAGAGGAGCGGCTGCCGGAACAACCACCTCCAAGGCTTGTACGAATCATTAAATCACTGATGCCCGAATGTTTATTATGTTATCCATGAAAAGCTTCCTGAGATAGCGGTCTGTCGAGGCGCAGGTTTGTTGATTTTCGAGTACCATTTCGAGACGAGCTTCGGTTGTTGATAGGAACAGGGTCCACCGTACTTGAGCTTACAACAACGGAGTCATCATCTTCCGCCGGCGGGTTCGTATCCGCTGGAGAGAATGTTGTTTTCGAATCATTGTTATTGATTGTCCCACGTCTGGAAGACCTGATTCGTCCGTCGTCCCTATTAACTTGGCTCGTCGGTGGGCCCCTGAACAGCTCCGCGATGCGGTTTGCCGCATGATCGTCTTTCCGAGTATGATGACTGTCAAAAGCAATCTTGCCTCCGATTTGTTGCGACTGAGACAACATCGAGGTTATCTTTCGACCTTCGCCATGGTGCCATGTCTATACAAACATATTCATGAGTGCTAAGCTGGCGACGTCCACATTTTTGATCCCTTCATGCGCTACGTACCGTTACTGACTTCACAGTGCCGAACCTACTACTATGCCAAGGGTCACTTGCGTCAGTTGTCCGTTCTGTGTTGTCATGCGAGGCTTTGTTGCTCTGTTTCGTAGTAGGTGTCATACTAATCTTGCTTGGTTGTGGTGTTGTGGGTGTTGTGCCTCTGCGACTGAACCGTGGCTCGGTCGTATCTTTGAAGACAAGACTCTCATACCTGTCATAATCCTCCGACTTCCACATTTGCCCAGGATATACATTTTGATGTTCGTTTGCGTTCAAAAAACTTGGCCGAGTCACTGAAGTAAAATTTGCTGAACGCGACAAGTATGCCTCACCGTTGCCAAGCTGGTGATGTTGATGATGATCGGATTCAGCCGATTTTGATGACATACGGTCGTTCAAGCTACTGCTGCTACGTTGGCTGCGTAAGTTATTCTGTAAGGATGAGCCGCCCGCTTGTTGTTGTTGATCAGATACCAATAGGGTATGGACACACTCGCTAGATCATGTTCCATGATAACCATCATTTGGAGCTCATACATCTTGCATCTAGTCCGGAACCGATCCCGTTTCAGAAATTGTCCTGTCTCATGATGATAGAAGCTGCAGTCAATCCAATGTGGCACGGAGTAATACTGATAAGTACTGCCGAGATCGTCGTCATGATAGAGAGGGTCCCATGATCCAAGTGTCATTTTCGGTAGTAGTTGCCATTTTTGTTGATGTCAGGAGAAGCACCCGCCTTGGTGTACTGCCGTGATGTAAAATGCTCCTGTAACTCTTCCGGTGGAGGTGATGACTTGTAGATGAATAGCGGGGTAACGCGCAGGGGTAAAGGTGACAGGCAGACAAGATCCATCGCAATGCCATTATCGGTCATTCGCTCGTTTGTAAGCCGCAGAAACTTCTTGTTGACAGCAAACTTGCCGGTACCTGACGTTATCAGGATAATAGAAAGCCCCGTCCGCATCAGATCACGGTCCACATAATGATTATCGAAAGGATTGAGCGCCAAATTGACGGCTTCCAGCACGTTGCCTTCATACGCGACAGAGATTCTCCCACATACAATGCTGCGATCCCCGTCCTGCCGCATAAGTATATTCTTCTGAGACTTCAGTTGCTCTTCTTTCAGTGGTCCAATCACGGTTGTCCAATCGTCCATTGTGTTCCAGTCTGCAATGACCTTGTAAAAGTCTTTGTAATAGCGTCCATCTTCCGTCTTCTCCATGAGATCGTCCGGTTTATCCTTCTGATCATAGTAAACCGGGTAAATAGCACAATCGACACCACATGATTTGTTCGTTCCTCTTTCCATCGTTGAAATAGTTGCGGCACAAAGTTGTCTACCACCTTTTCGACATACAGTTCTCCGTCTTCGTCAAATTCCCACATTTCCAGTGACATTTGGATAAACAAAAAGAACTTCGTTGAACTAGACCGAAAAATCATTCGCGCCGTTCCATTGGATGTACCCCGAGAGCACCTGGAACGAAAGAACACATTCATTCAACTTGGTCCCAAAAAAATGAAACATGTAGAAGTGTACGCACCTCTCTGTCTTTGGAAAATAATCGCCGTATCGTTGCTTTTAATGACGCCTGCGAAAATGATCCTCTTCTTCCCGGCATAGACGCAAGCTCCGTTTAGGCTCTGCTGAAGCCGCCGCATGTCACTTCTTCCAAGATACTGCTCCTTGAACGACAGCTCAACGTGACCCAGTGCCACCGACGATGCATCATTCTACCACACAAATTTTAATAATGATTTCTTCTTTCTACGAAACCGCTTTAGCCATACCATTACCAATTCGACATAAACTT